>AMCV02000004.1:1481800-1501214 GCA_000350065.2 Colletotrichum orbiculare MAFF 240422
TTTATTAAAAAAGATAGATAATATTCTTATTAAATTAAATTTAAACTAATTTAATAGATTAATACCTAGTTATAATATGGAATAAATATTATATAAGAGATATTTAATATTATTTAAAATATTTTTCAAATCACCTATTATAGTTAAAGTAATCTCTTGAGTATTTCCCTATTTAATAAGTAAAAGAATCTTAGTTCTATTAACTAAAGAATTGTAATCTTTAACTATATAAATAATAGCTCTAGTATTAATAAAAATAAAATAGTTTTAATTTATTTAATAGAACTTTTAATTTATTAAATCTTCTTAGAAATTATAATATTTAAGATTTCGTTAGTAAAAGTCTTTTTAAGAGAAGGGTAAATTAGAGTTATATTTTTAAACTTCATATCTTCTTCTTTATATTCTTCTTCTTCTTTAATTTCTTTAGTATTAGAATTAAAATATATAAAATCTTTAGTTATATTATTAGAGATCTCTTTAATTATTCCTTCTTAAGTTGAAATAATATTAACTAATTCTAAATTCTTATCTTTTTTATCTTTTTTCTTTTTAAAAAATTTAGGAGGATTCTTATTAACTTAGGATTTTATCTAAATAGAAACCTTTTTAAAATAAAGACTAAAATAGTTTTCCTTAGTACAATTTATCTTTTTATAATAATTATAGAAAATACCTTTCTATTTCTTCTAGAGCTGTTTAATAATATTAGGAAAAAACTACTTAATAACTTTATTTTTAGAATTCTTCTTAATTATAAAGTTAACTAAAGAAATCTGAATTTTCCTTCTAAACTTATCTAATAGATTAAAGAATAAAGAATCCAACTTATAAGAATCCTTATTAAATCTAAAACTTTAAATAACTAAAATAATAAAACTTTTATAGTTTTTTTTAAGCTATTAAGAATATAAGTAATAATAACTTATTTAGATAGTTTAACTTTATTATAAGAGAAGTTATTAATACGTTCTTTTATCTTATTTAAATATTCTTCTATAAACTCAAAGTTACTAAAAATAGTATTAAAGAGTTCTTTATAAATAAGAAATATATTAGAAAAACTAATTAATTTATAGAGTCTTTTTAAATAATTAAATATGTTAAAAGTATTAGTATTATTCTTAATAACTCTTAAAAGACTATTTCTATAATTTAACTATATATAACTCAAAGCCTTATTATACTTATTAGTATTATTTATAGAAATAGGCTTAGTTAAATCTATATAAATATCTTTATTAATAAGTAAAGCTTTTATATAGATAAATTAGATATTATAATTCTAAGTCCCTTTTGATTTAAGGATAAAGTATAACTTAGAATTACTTATAATCTTAAATAATAACTTAAAAAAGTAAAATAATTATTTAATAAAGAATTAATTAAAATCCTGAAGTAGAATTAAGATACTTAGGGTCTAACTCTAGTAAACTATTATTAACTGAAAAGTTAATAATCATATAGCTCAATAGTTAAATAATAGATTAATACTCCTATAGCCTATAGTAGTTTGAAATTTAAATCTTATAAGAAATACTCTTTTATAAAAATTAGAAATATCCTAAAGTTCTAATTTAGAAAGATTTTAATAAACCTAAGATTCTAATTTATAGAAATCTTAATAAACTTAAAGTTCTAATTTATAGAAATCTTAATAGACCTAAGAGCTAGTTTATAAAAAATCTTAATAGATTTAAAGTATAAGAGATATCTAGCTTCTACTATTTAACTATCTTTTTTATTAATGTAATAATAAACCTACTACTCCAATTAATATAATCTTCTTATAGATTTATTAACTATCAAACTAATTAATTAATAAGAAGAATTAATTAGTTAGTTAAAATGAATATAAAAAGAATAAACTATAGAACTTTATATAAATAGTTAAGAGATATTTTGTTTAAATAGATAGATATAGGGGAACTTAGAGTTAATTAATATAATCTCTAGTATAACCTAAATAGATAATAATAGAGATATAGATATCAATATTAATAATAAGTATAAATAGAAATATAATATAAAAAGAGAAGTTAACATAAAGCTAGGCTTATAACTTGTTAAACTAGTAATAGGTAACTAGTAAAAAGTTAAGGGGAATTAACAACTCTTAATTATTAAAGAATAAATCATTCAGAATAATATCTAAAAATAGTACTAATATTAATATAAATAGTAATAATAATGAGAAGTTCAAATTCTACAAGAAGTAGAGAACTTTATAATATTAATATCTAAATAGAATTTATTTTTAGAAAGATTAACCCTATATCATATAGAGCTTTCAGCTCTATTATACTCAGGTTAGTAAGTAGTCTATTTACTAAATATTCTAATATTATAGTTTGATTAATTTAGAGTATAATTAATTAACATAGTATAACCTTAACTCTAATAATTGATTTTCTACAATAAATCGAAAATATAGGGTTATGAGAGTAAAAGAGAATACTCAAGCCCTTAAACACCTAAAATGGATTATTAGGATAAATATGAGTAATAGCTAAATAGCTAGAACTCTAACATTTAGCTTCAACATAGTTTTAGAAGATAAAGCTATTAGTAGAGCTAAAGAAAATAAAATCAAAGTAATAAAGAAGAATCTAACGCCTAAGAATAGAATATTTAAAGATAACTCTAAATATTTCAAATATATCTTAGAGGTAGTTTATTAGATATCTAGAAAAGGATATATTTTACAGTCTACTTGTTATAAAGGTTATTATTGGCTAATAGTAGGGAAGGTATAACCTAAGGTTAAATATATTATAATTCAAAAACCTGAAGTAACTATAACTATAGCTAATAGTATAAAGTAGGTTAGGGTATAGGTCCTAACTAGGAGCTAAATGTTCTCTATATAAAGCAAAAGCCTTATATCTTATTTTATACAAATAATATTTCTCTCTTATACTATAAAGTAATTAAAAAGAATATTCATAAGACTATTATAAATATAAAATAAACTTATAAACTTTAGGAACAAAGTCTTATTTAGTATCTCTTAAGATTTTAAATACTTAGAAATTAGAGGAATTAGAAGTTCTACTTAGTTTATAATAGATATTACTAAAATTACTAAACACTTTCATTTTTAATATAAAGTAACTTTAGTAAGCCTACTTATAGTAATATCTTTTATTATAAATAATAGTTAAATTTCTTTTTAGAAATTTATATATATCAACTAATAAATTAATTTAGTTTCTTATATTTCAACTATAGTATTACTAGACATCTAACTTTTATATTCCTTATCTTAAAATATTGTATAAATCCTTTTTAAGTATATTAAGATATTATAAACTATATAACTTAATATCTCTATAAAATAAGATGTCTAGTTTTATAGTTTAAAGGCTTTGAAAATATTAATAAGATAGTTTGAAGATTTTCAATTACTACAAATATTCCCGTTAGTAATTGTAAAAAAGGCTCGAAAACTGAGTTATAATTATTACATCTCTTTATTTATAAAGCTAATATAATAGAAAACTAGTTAATAAGATTCTCTTAAAGCATGAATGTTTAAAATAGAACTTCTTAGTTTTGAATATACTTTAAAAGGAACTATTATACTAAAAGGCTATCTGAAAGTATTAAGCTTGATTTTATAACTACTTCAAAGGTCTATTATAATAATTAGTAAACTATTAGACTAGAAACCTTAAATAAGTACTTGTTTATTAAGCCTTGCTATATAAAGCATAATAGATATATATATAGTAAAAATACTAGAAAAAGAAGTTTGAAATCATCTATATACTTACAAACTTAATACTATTAGAGTTATTCTCTTATCTAAAGTCTTTCTATTTCAATTATTCTAATAGAGATAATAAATCGTTTTATAATATTTCTATATAAATAAACTGTATAAAAGTCGCTCTATAAATGTATATTATCTTTAGTAGCTCTTAAGTAGGTAAGGTAAATACATAAAGGTTTATTCTGTTATAGGGTACTGGAAGTAGTTTAAACTATATATGTTATAATTATAACGGTTTATATACTATAATTATAATAACCTATATATTATAACTATACTGTAATATATATTACGTTTTAACCTATACGCTATAGCTAGAGTATGTTATATATTATAGCTATAGTAGTTTACATATTATACTAATATCTATATTATGGTCATAGCACTTTGTATATTTTAGCTTTCGTAGTCTATATACTACAGCTATAACTAGAACTCTAATAATACTATAGATATAACTAGAGCTCTAGAATAAACCTTCTATATAGGAATCTTAATATCTTTATGTTTAATAATCAAAAATGGTTCATTATACTATTTATTGAACTATTTTTCCTCTTTCAATTTAACTATAATTATCAAGGATGTTTTGATTAAGTCTCTATATGAAGAAACTATTGTTATCATATTCTATTTCTCCCAACTTTATAATTATCTATGATAATAACTTAACTATTGATTTACCTATATAGGTATCTAGTTTAATAAATTATAAACCTGCTTTTTCCTAGCCTGAAGATTCTATACCTTATTCTTTAAAAGAATCACGTTTTGATATTTAGTTATAAAAGTCGAATATTATGATAAAATATATACAAATCTCTCTTTTCTTACTATTTTAGAGAAACCAAATACTTTATTAGAACTACTTTATTTGTATAGAAAACCAACCCTATTTCAAAAACTATTTGAATACCTAAAAGTCTTATTTGTCTACCTATTTTAATTCTTTTTAATCTGTTAGATATTTAACATTTATTTATTCCTATAATTCTTTTATTCATATTACTATTTAATTTACTATTATAAACCTTTCTTAAATTTACTTATTAGATCCCTTAGTTATACCATTTATAGAAGTACCTTGATTATTAATCTAATAAGCCTTAAAGATCTTCTTCTATCCATACAATTATCTAAACATTATGACATTAATCATAGAGTATTTTTCTTTCATAATACTTAATTTAATAAAGTATTTATAGAAAGAAGAATAGTTAATATAAGTTACTAATAATATTACTAGTATTTTCAAGTATTCAATTTCGTACTTAAAAGTAAGAAAGATTATATACTTTATATTGATTCTTATAATTATACTATGAACCTTAGAAGTCGATATATTTGATATGACTCTTTTCAGCCTAATAGAAGTAAAACAGATAACATTACTTTTAAACCTGAAAATATTATTATTCTTATAGATCTCTCCTATTTAAAAGTATTAATAAACTCTAAATTAAACATCATATTTCTGATATTAACAAAAGATCTATTAATAAACGTATGGGATTCTATCTTTGTAATATTAGTGAAAATAAATATTAGCTTTTATTTGAACTTATTTATTTACTAAATGAATTATTTTTTAAGTCTTTAGATATCTTCTTCTATTAAAACTTAATATCAAGTTATAATGGAAAAGTTAAAAGATACTTTTAATTAATATATAGAAACTATACATACTTCTCATATTTATTGATGAATGCAAACTAACTTTACTTTACTAAATATATAATTAGTAAGTCTAATTTTCCTAATTTGTCTTTTTTAAATAAGACCTATATTACTATTATTATTATGAACACTTATATTTCTATGAAATATAAATAACTTATAATCTATAAATATTAACTTGAAGAACGCCTAATAGCTCACTTTCTATTATAACTATTGGTAGATATATTATCTTTTGAAGTATAACTTCAGTCTTTTTATCTTTTTAATAACTATTATAGCTAGCTCCTAATTAATCTAAAGCTAAACCTCTTATAATCATAATTGATATATTTAGTCTACTATTTCCCTTTTTATGAATAAATAACTAACAGCTCTTTCTATAATAACCTTACGCCTTTATACCTTTATACCTTTATGTCTTTATAGCTATTAATATATAATTTGAACATTTCGAGACATTTAATTACTACTAACTACTAAGTCCTACTTACCCCTAAGATAAGACTTTATACTACTAATATAAAGGTTTTCTACTATTAATATAAGTTAACTTATAGTTTCTATATAAATATAGTAAGACTTAACTTACTCTTATAAATATATAATCTTACTATCTTAAGTATAGTTAATAGATAAATAATACTTATATAGATATAGATATTCCTAATATTATTAGATAGTTTTTAAAACTCCTATAATCTTATTATTATAATACTATAAGATATATAACAACTAATATTGTAATAAGATATTGATATTAAGATATTATCTATTTAATATTGAATTTCTAATATTACTAACTCAATACAATAATTTATAAGATAACAAGATAATTTCCTTTCTAATATCTATAGGCTACCTATTAATTATAATATTAAGAATAATTCTATTAAAGTCTAATTTAATATATTAATAGTTTTAATTATATGATTATAATACCTACTTAATATAGTAGTTTAGTATCTAGCTAGCTTTTACCGTTTTACAGTAAGAATAATAGGTTTAAATCTTGCGGTAGATAAATATAACTAGTAGTTATAAACCTTCTAATTATATAAACTAAGTATAGTAATTACTATTAACTATTAGCTCCTACTAATAGCTATCCATAACTAGGAACTATTAGTAACTAGTAATAGATACTACTAGCTAGCTAATATTAATATTATATAATAATTTATCATAATCCTTTAAAAGAAATAACTATAATATATATAAGTATATATATACCTTCTATTTATTAGCTATTATATTAACTAATTATAATATTACTACTTAAGGTTTCCTCTATTTAAATAGTTCCTCAGACTTAGTATTATCTATAGGATTTATAAGGTAAAAGCTAACTACTAAGTATAACTTCCTTTAAAGTGTTCCCGAGAGGCATATAACTTTAGATAGATCAAAGACCTTCAATACAACTACTATAGTAATTATAATAAGATATTCTTATATTTATCTTATAGTTATTCCCTTATAAATACCTATATAGATTTGAAGGAGATTTTAGTCTTATTATAAGAATATAATTATAGAAGAATAGCAGATTATAAAACACCTAGCTTTTATAAATATTCTATTTTATTCTATCTTTAGAAGATTTATAAAGATTCTTAATTTATAACCTTAATAATTACTTTTGGTTATATATATCAAGCTTTAGTTTGAAGAACATTCTTCTTAATTATTATTATAAGGTTTTCTATTACTATAAGATTCAATATTAAAACTTGGAGTATAACTATTTATAATTAGAGGTAATCTTATTACTATTTTTTCTAGTTATAAGCTAGTATTAATATAAATACTATTATTAGGTAAAATCTATATTTAAATCTATATATAAACTGAAGACCTCAGATATCATCCTAAATATAGAGCAAGAGTAACCAAATAGATATTAACTTTAATTTTGCTATAAATCTTATTTATTTAAACCTTCCTTCTTTTTCGTTATTAAATTTAACTAAGTACGAGTTAAAAATATCATTAGTCTATATATTTATAATACTATAATATAAGTGATTTAGCTCAGAAATTATAAAGTATAAAATATATAATAAAGTTTCCATCCTTGATAAATAGTCATAGCACTACTTAAGTATAATTACTATAAACTAACTAGTAGTTCTTTTAATATAAAGTAGTTTAACTATATTTCTACTTATAGATATACGTAAGTAAGATTATAAAGATAAACATTAGTAGAAATATAAGATTATAGTATCACTAACAATACTAATATGAAATAATAGCTAATTATCTATATAATCAACAAGTAAGAAACGTATTTGCTTTCTCGTAAATATTAAATCTTTTGATAACTAACTTTAACTTCTTATATAATATATTATTAATACTTTCAACTTTATCAATAAGTCTAAAAGCAAATATCCTGATTTACCTTCATTTCTAAATATTAAAGTATTGAGAATATCAAATTTCCTTTTATTAATAAATCTCTTATTCTTTAGTATGTACTCTTTAGACAGTTTACCTAGTATTTCAATAACGCTATATTAGCAAAGATTAATAGTTTTAATTAATACTTCTATTTTCCAACTATAAAGTTAATATTATGATATATAATAATGGAAATATTAATTGTCATAACAAAGAGATATTTTCATATTAGGATCTTTATTATCTGAATCTCTTTCTTAGTATTATTACTATAATTATCTCTTTTAATAAAACTTTTCTTTTAGTTTAACTATTCTCTAATCCTTAATCATAACTTGCCTTAACTTAAAATTCGTAATATAACCTAAATAATAGTATTTAGAAAATACTATATTTAACTTTACTATTCATAGTATATACTTTACTATAAATCAAAATAAACCTCAAGATTCTAGTTTATCCTTAATAATCTCAATAAATATATATCTAATTAAAATAATAACTAATACATTAATATTATAGAAAAGCTATGATATATACTTAAAATATCTAGAACTTAGTATTTTATATAAATCCTTTATATTTCTTCTATCACCTTTTAGATTACTATTATATTTTTTACTTTCTCTAGTAATCATAATAAAAATATATTAAAATATCAATATATTTTCAAGATTAATGAAATTAATATAAAACTATCAAAGTTATTAATCTTATTAGCTATTTTAATTATATTTTAAAATACCTTGTTTCTTATTATCTCTCATACTTCAATATATATAATCTTATGAATTTCCTATATAGAAATATCATAATATTTGACTTTACAAATATTATTACGAGTTTTAATAAATATGATCTTTGTTTAACTACTGATATTATCAGCCTTTCTATAATACTCTCAACAGTAAAACTACATTTTATAATAGTAACAATTCTATTTAGAGAAATTCAATATATATCAGTTTAATATATATTAATATTTGCTATATATCTTCTATAGGAATTCTGTTTAGATACCTTATAACTATTAATACTATTAATATATTAATTATATATAATATAAGTTTATTGCTACTAAAGAATATAATATTAATAATAATCTCTATATTAACTTCTAATTATATTTCAAACTAAATTGAACTTAATATAATACTTTACTGTTATCTAGTGTTAGTACCTATCTTTTATAATTACTTTCATCTTACTAGTAGTTCCTATCTAACCTATTCCATCAAAACTATCATTTAACTTATAAGTATTAAAGTATCTAAATTCCTTATAAGATTACTATATTTCTATTTCCATAAAAGAATTGATATTTTATTAAATGTATTTGAGCAAACTAAAAACTATAAATATTCATTGTATTTCTCTATAAGTAAGAATATTCATTTTCGTTTAATTCTTTTATTAAGGCTATTAAAATAGATTTAAGGTTAACTTATATTAAGAAGACTTGGAACGAATAAAATAACTATTTATATAGTATTCAAGTCAATATTTCTTAAAATATAAAAGCTTAACCTATACTAAACCTTATAAAACCTCATTTATTTGTAGACTTTGTATATTTTTAAAGTAATCCCATGGAAATAAATATTCAATATATCTTTTTCAAAAGCGTTTAACTATTTTATATTTCTTATCAATAATATTCCTCCTACTTCTTTCTATAAGAAAGCATTTTTAAACATAACTTTAAAAGATCGTAAAATTAGAGATATATCTAATTTAACTAGTATCATAAAACAGTGATAAACATAATTCTAGAAAGTCTCCATAAATTTCTTTGAATTAACTATTCTAACTTTACTAATTACAATCATAAAAAGAATCACTATAAAACCCTCTTATAATATCTTACTTATTTCTTTGTATAGTATCTTTACAGATACTTCTATTAGTATAATATTATATTATTTCTTTTCAAATTGTATATTTATTCAAAAGAAATCTACTAAAGGTATTTGTGTGTCTTAATAATATATTTTAAATAACAGGAAATATTATAAACAAATTACTATTATCTTTATTAAATTTCTAGTCTTAATTGGGTAGATAGATATTAGTAAAATAATTTGTTTCCATTTCAAAAATATATAATATTGATGCTATAATCTATTAAAAGCATTACATAGTTATTAATGTGAACTTCTAGCTAAAGCTACTATTCTCATCTATTTTTATATAAATAGTCTAATTATTCGATAATCAAAGAAATCATTCTAATTAATTGAAATTTGAAGTCAGATTTTAGCTTTTCCCTAACAAGCTTAATAGAAATTTTAAGGTAATTACTTCTTTATTGATCTCAATTTAATATCTTTCCTTAATCAATTCGATTCTTACTTCTAAATATACTATTTAGGCTTCTGATTATTAGTATATTTCTTAGTTTCTAGTTTCTACTAGATATTATTTGACGTTAGTAAGATTAATTAGAAGTCTAACTTAGTCTTAATAACTTGAGTACTAATTATTATATAAATAGACTCTTCTTATGAGGCTCTAAAATTAGTTTTAGATTTACTTCAATATCCTAAACTATTTCTAATATTAATAAGATAATTAAAGAAGAAAGGTCTCTTGATTAAATATTCGTATTTTTCTAGATTCTTGAATGACTTTGAGAATAAAGCTTTCTTTTTGGCAATTAATTCCATTTCCAGGTTTATATTTCCTTTCATAAGTATCCCATATGAATCCTATCCTAAGTAAAATTTTATCCTATTAGGTCTCATGTCTTAAGTAATAATAAGCTTTTGAAATATAAATATCAGAATTATTGAAAGATTATAAACAGTCAGAACATAGCCGATTAGATATTTGATATATTTCTTGAATTCAATTCTGAATATATACTTTACAATATTCTATCTTTAGTATTTCTCAAGGATATATATTTAATATTTAGAAATATAAATAAACTTTTCACACAACTATAAGTCTTAATAGGAACTTGAAATATATTCTAAAACTTATTAATGAAAATACTACTCTATTAGGCCGCTTTATTGATATATAGTAGTTCCTGATTAGTTGGAATATTTAAAGACTTCATATAGAATATAATTATTATTCAAATCAACTTTATTTAGAGTTGAGATAATAACCTTATCTCTTCTTATATTTCTATTTAATAAGTAATTAATTCCTTTAAAATATTTTGATTTATTTCAATTAACCTTATAATATAAAAGAAGTCTCTTATGATTAATTTCCTATTCCATTACTCATCTTTAATGATTAGTTCTTTTATTCATTATTATCATATTCTTTCTGGTATCTTAGCAAATCTTATATATTCCAAGATTTCTAAACTACTTATGACTTAGATATTATTATTACTTGAGAGGCTAAATTACAGATTTTATTAAATAAATCAAATATACAAAATATAGCTAAGTACGTAATTCGCATACAAAGAATTTAAGAATTGCCTATATAGACTTTAAAGAAGTCCTTTATATCTTAGGTAATATAGTAAAATAGATAAATGAAATATATGTGTAATACTTATCTAGAGATAATTTAGTTATAAATATATTTATATAATAACAACAATATAGTAACTTTAGTCTAATTATTCTGACTTTCTACATATTATAAATTGAATACTTGAGAATCCTCTATTTTAAATATCCTACCTAAATATACTATATATAAGTATTATTAGACTATATTCCTCGGATATATGACTTAATATAAAGTTAGGAAAATAATATACTTAACAATTCTTATCTGATATTAAAAATACTTGAATTGATTATAAGATAATTTAAGCCTAAGTTATATTTAAGAGATATAGAAATATACTTTCCAAATAGTTATCTTATAATAAGAGATTACGTAATTAGACTAAGTCTATAGATATAATGAAAACTAATATATTAGATTTTGGTTTTACTATATAGTCTAATCTTAAAGCGAATATTAATATAGTAATCTTTGGTATAAATATTATTATAGGAAGGGCTAATAGTTTGCTCTTTACTATTACTATTAGTATATATATTACCCCTTAAAATATAACTTTAGTTTCCTTATTTTCTTACTAACTACTATAACTAACCCCTAGGTAATCTAAAGCTAAGTCCCTTATAAGTATAGCTAGTATACCTACCTTATATTGACCCTTTTAATAAAAGATAACTGATAGTTCCTCCTATGAAAACCTTATGTTTTCTTACCCTTTTACTTTAGAAGCTATGTATAATTTAAATATATCGAGATATTCTAAGTACTACTAATTGTACGTATTTTATTTAGAGACTTATTATAAGCTTAATATATATAACTGTAATATCCTTTAGACTAAACTTTACTAACCCCCAAGATGAGAGTTTATACTATTAAAATAAAAGCTTTCTATTACTAATATGAGCTGGTTCATCATTTTCATATAGATATAATAAGACTTAAACTATTCTTATTAGCTTATACTCCTAACTTATTGAATATAGCTAATATATAAGACATATTTATATAGATATAAGTATTTCTTATATATCTTAATAGTTTCTGAAATCTATATAATTATATTAAAATAATATTCTGAAATATCTAGTAATCAGTATTATGATCTTATATTAGTATCGCAGTGTAATCTAGTTAATACTTTACTTCTAAAACTATTGACTAAGTATAGTATATCATAAGATAATAATATAATATGCTTCTGAATATATAAAGTTTATCTGTCAATATTGGTATCTATAAAATTATTTGAGTTTATTAGGAGACATGTATGTTCTTATTTATAGGGATTATAGTTAATATTACTATACTTATCTTATACTTCTCTTCTTATAAGTAATTATATAAATATTAAGGTGATTTTAAATTTATTATAAAAGGTATAGAAAAGTAATAGGTTCTAGAATAACTAGCGGTTAATATTTTGCTCTATTTTATTTTTTAAGGAATTCAAAGAATTTCTTAATTCTAAAACCTTAGTAGTTACTTTTAGCTATCTATATCAAGCCTTAATCTTAACAAAGTTCTTTCTAATAATTACTATAGGCTTTCTATTACTATAAAATTGAATATTAGAACTAGAGGTATACTTATCTATAATAATAAGTAACCTTATCACTATTTTCAATAGTTAAAAACTCGTATTAATATAAATACTATTATGAGGTAGGATTTATAGTTTAACGTATATATAGGGTAAAAAGCTTAGATATTATTCTAAGTATGAAGTAAAAGTAACTAAATGAAAAACATTTCTCTATATCAAGTCTTATATAGTCTTTCCCTTTAAACTGTTAAAACAACTTATAATTATCTATTTATCCTATTTAATTATAGAATAAGTAGTGAAATTATATTTACTTATACTAATTCCTTTATTTAACTTAATTAATCCCTTATTAAAAATATTTAAAGATAAACTATATAGATTACTTAATAACTATTTAAAACTCTATTTATTAAAAATAAATAAAAGTCTGAAATAATTAAAAAGACTTTTAAGTAAATTATAATTTACTCTCATAAATAAAAGGTTTATCTTCATATCTATTAAATTAGAGGAATATTAATCCTTATAAAATTATACTAATAAGACTACATAATATACCTAGCACCTGGCTAACTACAACTATTAAAATGCTAGAAAGAGTTTTTAGCTAAAGGATTACAGCTCAAATCTCTTGAATAATAATCTATATAGTAATATAGATCTTACCTATATATCTAAGCATTTTCTAATTAACACCTTTAGCTATATTCTTATAATTCTATTACTTCTATTTGACTTATAAGTAGTTAGTATAAGTAAGAATATTAAATAATAAATATTTTTATAGAAACAGTTACCTTATAAGTATAAGCTTAATATAAATCTTAATCAAATTTAGAAGTTAATATTCAACTTAATAGAAGTATATAGTAAGACTACTAGTATTATATTATATTATTACTAAGAGTTAGGTAAGTAAAATAATAATAATAATAAGATAGTAACCTTAGGGGAAAATACTCCCAAAGAAAGATACTTCTTATATACTACTTAAGATAAATTAGAACTTAATATTAATATAAATCTTTATTAATGTTGAAATGTTAGGCTATAGGTGTTTACCCTATAGTAGTACTCGACTTACTATTAAATATTCACTGGAATATTCTACCTCGTTCTTTTACAGGGTACTTACCAGTAATTAACTTTAGTATTCGTAATTACTAACATAAGCCTATATTACTCGAGTATTCTAATAATTACTAATTAGAATATTCTAGAACTAAGTATAGTACTATAAAAGAAGGCTTTTATACCTTATTATAGTATATATCTAGAAAAACCAACTATAACATTCTTTTACTAAATATAATTATTATTCACTCTTTTATACTATATCCTCTTACCTTAAGAATATCTAGTATATATACCTTTAACATAAGGTATCACTTTACTAAATATAGGCTACCTACCTACCTACCTTCTAACAAGTTATAAGCCCAGAATTTTATTACTTATATTATTCTATTAAATCTCGAGATCCACTTTATCAAATTAAACAAAACTCAATAATCAAATTACCCAATATATCTCGAAAAGTTCTAACTATTTTTATCAGCTAATATAATATTTAATATAGTGATATTGCATATATTCATATATCTAAACCTCCTTTTTTCGACTTATTAGTAACCCTAGAGTTACTATTTCAATATTACCCTACTTCTTTTATAGAATACTTATTCGACTTCATCAACTTATTCGAATCAATATTTCGAAAATTAAAAAACCGATCTTCTATCAATAATACTACTTAGCTATCGAGTAGTATTTTAGCCTTACTACTTAACTAAATTATTAGTTATTTTCAGAAGCCTTTCAGCTAAAAGTACGTTATATTTATAACTATAGCTGATATTATTAAAGTTATTATAAGCTATTTAATACTTGAAAAACAGAAGCTTATAGGTACTAAAAACTAGTCTTCCTAGTTCAGTTCCTTAAAACTATATTTTAAGCTTCTAGATTTATACGATTTTTTCGAAAACGAGGAGGCCTATAAGACTATAACTGAAAAACAAAAAATTCAAGCTCTATTACTTATACGACAAAATATTACTATAGAGCCCCTAAGCCTTATTTTCAACTCATAGAACCCCTATACTACTATAACTACCTTAAAGGCTAATTATAAAAGTACTAGACCTATACTATAACAACAACTATATCTCGAATTTCACGCGATAAAATTCGAAAATTATAGCTCCCTTACCGAATTTATTAGTACCTTTAAAAGCTACTTATCTAAATTAGCTACTATAAGTACTAATATTAATAATATCAACTAAAAAACTATTTTTATAGTAGCTTTACAGCGTTCTTACCCTATATAGTCAGAATATCAAAAGTCTAACTTAAAGCTAAAAGAGCCTCCTACTTTATAAGCTCTTATAGCTAATATTTTAAACAAAAACTATAAGGAAATCGATACCCTTATACAGAATAATTTTACTAAAAAGCCTTTTAGAAAGTCTTCTATACTTAACCCTTCTAAAAGATCCAAAAAATCTAAAAACAGATCTAAAAGCCCTATTTATAACACTAAAAAACACGCTAAAAAAAGAAAATCCTACCGAAAAGATTATTCAAAAATTTCAAAACCTTCTAACAAGCAATAAAAACCTACCTCTAGGGCTTTTATAACCTCTACTACTTCAGTTATAGCAACTAAAATAAAGCCTAAAAGCTCTAAAAATAAGGTTTTTATAATACCTACAAGTACTATTTATTAGGAAAATTCACTATTAGGTACTAAAAGGCTTTCTATAAAGCCTATAGATAAAGTACTCCAACCTAATAAATATCACTAGCTTTATAATACAAGCTCTACTATTCATATAGCTAACAATCTTCAGTTTTTTACTAAAATAGACACTTTACAAAACCTAACCCCTATATTTACAAGTAGGAGTCCTATAAATCCCTCTAGTATAAATACTATAGAACTACCTATCTACTATAAGGGTTCTATAAATCCTATAAAATTAACCAATACCCTTTATATTCCAGAATTTCCTATCAATATTTTTTCTAGAGTAATACACTACAGTAAGAGTAGTTTTATTAAGGATAATATCCTATATAACACTAAAAGAAACCCTTTTACAGCTCTAAATTTACAGCATAAGTTCTATTTACCTATAGCTGCAAAAGAGCTTATAAAGCCTTTATCTACTAAAAGCTACTATAATTCTCAGCCTTTTTAGAAAATACAGAAGGAAATTTTCCAAAAATATAATATAACAGTTATACCTACACCAAAATCAACTAAATTTATAGACAATTCTAATTATAGTTCAATAAGGTCTACAGTATCCACTAACTATAATACAGAACCTATTAAAAATTTAATTAACTTATCTACTAAAATACAGAGCCCTAAAGTTATAAAAAACTCTATAGCAGATTTCAAAGCTTTTATAATTAACTAGGCCTCTAACTTTAAATCCAAATCAACTACTATTACAATAGAGTAGCATCATCACCTAGAGCACCCTAATTACCCCTTTTTAACTAAAACAGCTAAAATTACAGAAAAAATACCTATAAATCAGCTAAAAGAAGCTGATTTACAATACTCTAACTATACTAAAAGCAAAATTATAAGGCAACAGTCAAAAATTAGCTATAATAAAGCTACTAAACCACTTTACCAAATCTATATTAATTCAATTAAAATAAGCCCTACTAGCAATACTAGGAATAATTACACTATTCCTTATACCGACGATTACAGCTCCTATAGAGCTATAGATTTTACAGCTAAAAAAGACGATATTTTTAGCTATATTATAGCTCAATTAGAGTACTATAAAACCTAATTAGGGCTTTATCCTAATACTCTACACCTCAATAACGGCCGAGAATTTAACCCTAAACTTTTAGAAAGTTATACTAAAAATAGGGGGATTATTATAGAAACTTCAATACCCTATACCCCCAAACAAAATAGTACTACAGAGCGTACCAATAAGGTTTTAATCGAAAAAACCCGTACTATTTTACTTTCAGAAAGCCTACCCCTCTATATTTAAAACACTATTATATCTACAGTAATTAAATTAGTTAATTTAACTACTATAACAAGACTTTCAGTTACCCCCTCACAGGCTTTAAATGATTTTTTCTTTCCAGAAAAAAATAATAAGCCTAATTTAGAAGATTTAAAGCCTATAAATACTAAAGTTTTAGTATATTACCCTTCTGAAAAACGTAAAAATAGTAATAAATTCACTATTTTTACCGAAGAAGGCTTCTTTATATCCTATAAGGGTACTTCAAAAATTACTCTTATTTTTATACCAACTAGACCTTATAAATCTAAATTAGTATTTATAGCTTATTTTAAATTCGTTAATACGTAGGGGGGGTACTTCCTACAGACAACTCTAGTATTAATAATTTAGAGCTTACTACAGCAATTACAGAAGCCCTAACTCCCAGAAAGTCTTCTATACCCTATACTTTTACTACTTATTTAAAACCTCAAACACTAAAACAAGCTCTAAATAGTGCTAAAAGAGATAATTAGCTTAAAGCTATTTATACCGAAATTAGCTAGCTAATTAATCGAGGGGTTTTTAAGGCTATTTCTACTAAATAGCTCTATAATAAAAATCCCACGAAAAAACCTATAGCTATAAGATAGGTTTTTAAGCGTAAGCTTAACCCAGATAGGACTATAAGTAAATATAAGGCCTATTTAGTAACTAAAAGCTTTCAGTAAAAATATAATATAGATTATTTTCAGACCTTTACTATAGGCTCTAATCTAGTTACTTTTAGAGCCCTATTATCTATAGCTACAATTAACAACTAGGAGATCCATTATATTAATATAGTTAGAGTTTTTTTATATAGGGATTTAGAAGAAGAGATTTATGTTGAAATCTCTCAACTACTCCTTATCGAATTTTTCGAAAAGTTTCCTAATCTAAATATTATAAGGTTTAACCTTACTTTAGAGCAGGTTTTATTACTACTTAAAGCTCTATATAGACTTAAACAGAGCTTTAGATAGTAATAAAAGAAAATTCGAAAAATTCTATAGGATTTAGGATTTTTACCTTTAAAATCCGATAAGGCTACTTATTATAATAATAGCCCTAAAGATCCTATTTATTTAGTTACTCATATGGATGATTTTTTAATTTTCAGAAAAAATCTAACCACTATAACTAAATTTAAATCTTCTCTTCGAAGATTTATCAATATAGAAGACTTAGGGGAGATATCATATTTTTTAGGGCTTAGTATTACTCGAAATCGAGCCCAAAAAATTCTACAAGTATCTCAAGCCCACTATATTAAGCAATTATTATCTAAGAATAATTTAACTACTATAAAATCTTCTAAATTCCCTCTTAATCCTAGGGTCTTAAAGGATTTATCTCTTACAGAAAATAATCCTAATTATAGCCCTAAAAAGGATTTACTACAGCAGTATTAGCACCTAGTTAGTAGCCTTATGTATACTATAGTTATAACTAGGCCTGATTTAGCTTTTTCAGTTACTTTTATTAATAGGTTTTTACATAGACCTACTGAAAGACTACTAAAAATAGTTATAGGTATATTTAGATACCTATCTACTACTACTGATTTGATACTTACTTATAGAAAGAGCCCTACTATAAATTTAATAAGCTATACTAATTCAGATTAAGCTAGTTATTATAGTACACAAAAATCCACTAAAAGCTATTTATTGACTATAAATAGTAGCCCTATTTCGTAGAAATCGAAAAAACAGTCTACAGTAGCCTTATCTACTACTAAAACCGAATTTAATAGTCTACAGGAAACTATTAGAAAAGCTAAGTAGTTACAAAGCCTACTTATAGAGCTAAATATTCCTATTAAGCCTCTAACTATTTATACTAATAATAGTAGGGCTTTAGCTCTAGCCTATAACCCTAAATACTACTAGCATACTAAACATACGGCTATAGACTATTTTTTCACTCAACAAGAGGTTTTATCTAGTAATATAGAAGTTCGATATTTATCAACTTCTAAAATACCTACTAATAGGCTTACCAAACCTCTTCCTAGCCCTAAATTCACTGAATTTCTTAGGCTTATAAGCCTAACTAGTACTATAAATACTCAGTAATTTTACTAGGATTTTTAGCCTATTTTTAGTACTATTATTCTATATAATACTAATTAGGGAATATCTCCTAAGGTACTACAGATTGTTATTAGTACCTCAATACCTTTTATAAAATACCACAAATTAGTTACTCATAGTACCTTTTATTTATAGGGTACTTATTTAAGTATTGTTTTATAGGGTACTAATTACCCACTTTTTCACTCATTTATCTTTTACTACTATAAGGTAAAAGAGGGGGTATTGAAATATTAGGCTATAGGTATTTACCCTATAGTAATACTCGACTTACTGTTAAATATTCACTAGAATATTCTACCTCATTCTTTTACAGGGTACTTACCAGTAATTAACTTTAGTATTCGTAATTACTAACGTAAGCCTGTATTACTCGAGTATTCTAATAATTACT
>AMCV02000004.1:1501440-1514484 GCA_000350065.2 Colletotrichum orbiculare MAFF 240422
ACCTTCCAACAATTAATAATATACTAAACAACTTGAAAGGAGATACCTATTAGATAACTTTATATAAGATATATTTTCAAAAAGGAATACTTACTTCTTAACATAAAAAGAAGAAGTAGAACGATTTTTGTTATACTTTCTAGTTCCAAATAGTTATTAGGTCTTTAGTAATTAATACTTAGATTCAATAAGTAATCCTAAATACTATTATATCTAATATTCCTATTTAGACTACACCTAGTAGGTATTATAAAGAAATAAGTTAGAACTATATAGTTCTAAATAGTAATATATTAAAACTAGATATTGAAGTAATAAGCAACCTATAAGAAGCAAACTATAGTTCTTATCTTATAACTAGCTAGATAATTAGTAGTATTTGGCCTACCTAAAAACTAAGAAAAAGTATCTTTATATGACTATCGAAAGATATAAGAAGAATCTATAGTTAAATAAATTAATAATTAGATTATAGCTATTAAAAATAGCTACTAAATCCTACTAAGTTATATAGTCTACTAGAAGATCTAGTAACTACTTATAAAACTAATACTTTAACTCTAGATAGAATAGAGGAACTATAAGACTAATCTAAAAAACAAACCTATCTAAATAAACTTTGTTGTAATTATTTACTAATAATATATTAATTTAAAAATATAGAAAACGTTATATAAATAGAAACTTAGAAAAGAATAATGGGGAGAATACTAATCACCTATAAGATATGATACTAAATAGTTAATACTATACTCAAACTTAAGTATATTAGAATTTAAATATAATAAAGAAGAAACACATATCTACTTCTACTAACTATACTTAAGTTTAGAAAACGAAATAGAGAAACTTAAAGTCTTAATTGTGAAAGATAGAAACATTGTAATAAAACTAGAAAACTATAAGAACTTTGATAATACTATACTAGCAAATTAATATGAAATTCAAAGTATTAGTAGATATATATGAACTCATAGTCTTTTCAACTACACTTACCTTTATAAATAGTAGGATAAATAAGGCTATTAATTCTATTGATACGAAGTAATTAGTAATAAAATACTAATAGATTAAGCAATATTATACTTATACTAAACTAGAAGAATATATATATATTGACTATACTATTAACTATAGAAGTATACTTCTTTTATAGCAAAATAAAGTATAAAGCTACAGATTATAAAGTTAAAATAAGTATAAACTTAATATTAATAGCTACCTAAAGATAGACTACTATAAGGTCCCACATTTTAATTCATACTATGAATACTAATCTCTTTATTAAAAGGGTCTAAAGAAACAAATAGATAACAAAATAGAGCTAATAGTCTCTATATTATCTGAAGAATTAGTCCTTATAGAGAAAATAACTAAAGACTTAGTAATTATTGTCTAAAGTGGTAAGTAGAGAGAATTAGTAATAAATATAGGTTCTTACTTATAAATAAATTTAATCAATAAATAGCTAGCTATATTATTAAAACTAATCCTAATTAAAATTATTATACTTATTTGAAAAATATTTGATAATTCAGTATTAATATTAGGGATATTATGCTAGCTTATATTCTTCCTTATTAATTTAAATAGTTGTTTATAGAAGTTTCACTAACTATTTATTAATATTTACTTTATAGAAAGATATATAGACCTCTTATTAAAATAATATCTTTTAAGCTAAATATATATTATAATAAATACTTAACTTAATACTTAGTACTATAAGTAGATATCTATTACTAAGTTAGAAGTATTTACCTTAAAGACTTTTAAATATAATAAGACTATTTATATATTATATTAATAAGATAAGAGAATATTATAAGGTTTATATATAAATATGAAGGGAAAGGGATTAAATTATTATAATTAAAGATATTTCTAAAAAGTTAATAAATAAATAGGGAATATTAAATAAAATTATAGTAAAAAGGAGGGGTTAATAGCTCGTTTTCTACTATGACTATTAGTAGATATATTACTTCCTAAAGTATAACTTTAGCCTTCCTACCCCCTACTAACTACTACAGCTAGCCCCTAGTTAATTTAGGGCTAAACTTCTTATAGTTATAACTAGTATACCTACTTTATATTAACCTTTTTAAAAATAAATAACTAATAACTCTTTTTATAATAACCTTATACCTTTATATTTCTATACTTTTATAGTTATTAATATATAATTTAAATATCTTAAGATATTTAATTACTACTAACTATAGGCACTCTATTTAAATATTTATTATAACTTCAATATATATAACTTTAATATCTTTTAAACTAAGCCTTATTTACCCTTAAGATAAAACTTTATACTACTAATATAAAAGTTTTCTACTATTAATATAAGCTAACTATTAGGGATAGATTTAGTAACTAAGTAATAGATCTATATAGGGGGTAAATATAGGTATAAAGTTATTAATATATTTGAATCTGACTCCTTACGCCTAAGGCCTTAGCCTTCTTATATCTAAATATCCCTCTTATAGATAACTAAGTAGTAGCCTAGCTAGGGGCTACTAGTATGCCCTGATATATTCCCCCCCTTTATAGACTATACCCTTATAGTCTTATAACTTAAATAAAGTTATTTTTAGATCCTAAATCTCTTATAGTATATATCTTAGCCTTCTTATTAGCCTTCTAGTACCCCTTATATTTAAATTAGACCCTTAGTATTTTTATTAAACTTCTGCCTTTATAGTAGGAAGAGTAGTACTATTTATAGAGTCACTCAAATATCTCTTATATACTACTAGCTTCTTGTTGTTATAGCTTCTTATTGGCCGCTTTTATATGCTGTTAGCTTCTTATTATTATAGCTTCTTACTTGCTACTTTTGTATACCGCTAGCCTCTTATTGCTGAAAACTTTTTGTAACTTCTTATATACTGCTATTAATACTACTACTGTTACTATACTACTACTCTTTTAGTAATCCCCTTCTTGCTTGAAGTTATGTTTGTGGCTTCTTATTACTATAGTTTCTTGTTATTATGGCTTCTTGTTGTTATAACTTCTTATTATTATGGCTTCTTATTACTATAACTTCTTATTGTTGTAGCTTCTTATTATTATAACTTCTATTAATATTATTGCTATAGTTATGTTACTATCTTTCTAGTGATCCCCCTTTTGCTTAAAGCTATGTTGTGGCTTCTTAGTACTGAAACCTCTTGTATACCGCTAGCCTCTTATTGCCGAAACCTTTTTATATACTACTGCTATTACTTCTATTAATATGGCTTCTTATTGCTACTATTGATATTTCTATAGATATAACCTCTCGTGTATTACTGTCGATACTTCTGCTGTCGCCATATTACTACCCCTCTAGAGATCTCCTTACTAATTTGAAATTATATTATACTGATATAAGCTGCTGCTATTATTCTTCTAGTAATCTTTATACTAAAAATTATAAGGTTTATAGTTTTCTCTGTATTATATTAGCTATATTAGCTACTATATAGCTGCTTCAGCTATTATACTATAGATAATATAATGTTTATATCTATAGTAAATAGTTTTGTGGCTTCTTAGTAGCTATTATTTCCCCCCCTATGTTAGAGGCTGGCCACGAGAGATGCTTTAGTGGTACCTTAATAGTGTTATGATGAACTTGAAGAGTTTACACTTAAGGTGAAAATTCTTCACTAAACCATAGGGGTGGTAGTTGTGCGGAGCCCTAATGGCAACATCCTATACAAGCCCTAAGGCTTAGGTCTGTGACACCCTAAGAAGTTATATTTTTATAGCCTTAAGGCCCTTATAATTTCAAAGCTTTTATAGCCTTAAAGCCCTTATAATCTTTAGAACTAGTACCTTACTATTAAGCTTTAGTTTACTATATCTTAAAACTCTATAGTTTAAAAGACTATAGAAGTTTAAGTTATAATTAGGTCTAAAGTACTAGCTCCTAGCTAACCTTTTAGTCTTTTATATTTTCGTAGTAATACTCTTATAGGTAATAGAAAGCTCTTTCTACTACTATTAAGGTAAGTAGGGCTTCTTTATATTCCCTAGTATTACTAATTGCCAGTAATATTACTAGAAGTACCTACTAGTACCCTTATAGTAACTTTCTTACTTATAAACTAATAGGTATATATTATTTACCTCTAAGCGGGATTCTTTATAGTAGTTACCCGTAGTAGCTGCCTGAAGTAGCTTTTATACTTTTAAAACCTTTAGTTTTTAAAATTTTGAAATTTCTACTTACCTAGTATCCTTCTATTACCTTATTACTATAGCCTTATAGAGACTATATATACTACAATTTATATTACTATAGGCGTTAGTATTCCTCTAGTTATTTCTTATTATAGCCTTGATGTTAGTAAGTAGCTTCTTATAGTAGTTTTATAGGCATTATTAAAATTTTAGTATCTATAGGTATGTATATATATATATTAGTGCCCCTCTAGTTATCTCTTAGTGTCTTTATTGTAGTAGCCTGGTTATCTTTATAGCTTTTTATCTGAAATCTCTATATCTATATATTTATATAGGTGTGCTGGTGTTTCTGTAGTAGCCTTAAGGGTAGTTTTATTAATACTATGTTGTTAAAGTTGTTATTTCTGCCATATTAGTGCCTTATTAGTACCCCTCTATTATATTTCTCTTAATAGCCTTAATATTAGTAGCCTCTAGTAAATCTGCTTATAGTAGCCTTGTCACTATAGTTATATTGTATTACTTATATTAAAATCTCTACGTCTGCCGTACTGGTGCTATACTAGTATCTTTCTTTTGATAATATTATTAATATCGCGTATACTGAAATCTCTATATTACCACACTAGTATCCCTCTAGTATACCTTTTATAATAGCCTTGATGCTATAGCTTCTCGTAGTAGCCTTGTGGATACTACGTAGTTAGAGTTATTATTTCTATTATATTAATACCTCTCTTGTAATAATCTTATTAATATAGGTATATAAATATTATATATATTAGAATCCTTTTATCTACCGCGCTAGTACCGCCTTTATACCTCTCTAGTATTCCTTACTTAAGATAGCCTTACTATAGCCTTGTATAGCAGTTTTATTAATACTATATATATTGAAATTATTACTTCTACTATACTAGTACTATATTAGTGCTTTTCTTATGATATCTTTATCAATAGTATGTATACTAAAATCTCTATATTATCGCGCTAGTACCCTTTATATAACCTACTAGTTAGAACTCCTAAGGATAGGTAGAGATTTGAATATATTAGGGATAGATTTAGTAACTAAGTGATAGATCTATATAGGGGGTAAATATAGGTATAAGGTTATTAATATATTTAAATCTAACCCTTTACACCTAAAGCCCTAGCCTTCTTATATCTAAATACTCCTCTTATAGATAACTAAGTAGTAGCCTAGCTGGGGGCTACTGGCGCGCCCTGATACTAACTTATAATTTCTATATAAGTATAGTAAGACTTAGCTTATTCTTTCTAGTAAATAATTTTAATATATAAATTAAGTATAACTAATATATAAATAATATTTATATAGATATAGATACTTCTAGTATAGCTAGATAGCTTTTAAAGCTTCTATAATTATATTATTATAATATTTTAAAATATCTAGTAATTAGTGTTATAGTAATATATTAATATTAGGGTATTATTTAATTAATATTTAGTTTTTAATATTGTTAGCTTGGTGTAATAAGTTATAAGTTAGCTAGATAATATTCTTTTAAATATCTATAAACTACTTATTAATTGTAGTATTTAGGATGATTTTATTAAGGTTTATTCTAATAAAGTTATTAGACTAGTAATAGGTAACTAGTAAAAGGTCAAGGGGAATCAACAACTCTTAATTATTAAAGAATAAGTCATTCAGAATAATATCTGAAAATAGTACTAATATTAATATAAATAGTAATAATAAGAAGAAGTTCTAATTCTATAGGAAGTAGGGAACTTCATAGGATTAATATCTAAATAGATTTTATTTTCAGAAAGATTAACCTTACGTTATATAGAGCTTTCAGCTCTATTACACTTAGGCTACTAAATAGTCTATTTACTAAATACTCTAATATTATAATTTAATCGATTTAGAGTATAAATAATTAAAGTAGTATAACTTTAACTCTAATAATTAATTTTCTATAATAAATAGAAAATATAGAGTTATAAGAATAAGAGTAAATACTCAAGCCTTTAAATACCTAAAATTAGTTATTAAGATTAATAGAATAATAACTAAATAACTAGAACTCTAATATCCCCCCTTAAAGTATATAAAATAAATAATTCTTTATAACTTAAAAAGTAGTAAAGACTCTAAAAACCATATAGGAAAAATAAAGAAGTTTTTTTAAAAGATTAAAGTCTAAAAAATTCAAAACCTAGAAAAGGTTTAAAGGAAGCAACTTCAAAATAGAATAAAACGAAATCAAGAAAAATCAGAAAAACCTAAAACTAGTAAAAAGTTAAAAGAAAAACTTAATCCTCAGACAATAAACTATTAAAACTATTTGCTTTATAAGAAGACTAAATATTAAAATTATTCTATAAAGTCCTCTTAATAATATTATTAAATTTAACTCAGCCTAAAAACTTCATTAAAAATTAGCTATATTATCATTTATATTAATGTAATAGAAGTTAATCTAATTATTTTAAATAAGATCTCTAATATACTAATAACGAATATTAATATACTTAGCTTTTTTATAGAATTTAGTATTTTTAGTAAGTTTTTTAACTAATTAATTATCTATGAAGATAATCAGCTTATTAATAGTTCTAAATCCTAAAGTCTTATTAATAAACCTACAATTATTATATAAGTAAATAGCTTCTTTAGTACAATCTATTAGAACTATATATTCAGCTTTATAAATAGATAAAGCTACTATTTTTTACTTAGTTAAACTATAACTCATAATATTATAAAAATCTAGGCAAAATATATATACTAAAATAGATTTTCTATTACTAATATCTCTAGTTTAATCTAAGTCTATAAACCTAAATGAATCAAAAAGATTAATATTATTATACTTATAAATTAATTTATAATTAGAATTCTTTTTTAAATAACCCTATATCCTATTAAGAATAACACAATATCCTTTAGAAGAATTCAAAGAAAATCAAGAATAAGTAGTAATAGTTAGAGTAATATCTAGCCTAGTCTTTAAAACTAAATATAATAAAACTCCTACTTCTTTTCAATATTCTAATATTTCTTCTTTAGTAGTATTATTCTTATTAATAAAGAATTTAACTTCATTATCTATTAGAATATTAAAATTATAGATATCCTTGTTATTAAACTTAATAAGAATTTTATCAGTATATTTAAACTAATTTATTTCTATACTTTTATTCTTATAGTTAATAATTAAATTATTACTTAAAAAAGTATTAGGTTCTTTTAAATTTTAGATTTTTATATTTTTTTTAAGATTATTATAAATATATTCTAAAGTAGTGGAATTATTAGCTCTTAGTAATATATTATTAATATAACATACTAAAATAGCTAAATATTTACTTTTATTAAGAGTAATATTAAGTATAAATATTCTTTTATTATAAGGAGATATCTTAAAATTAATCTTATATAAAGTAGATTTAAAATATAAATACTAAGACCTAAAGCTTTATTTTAATCTATATAAAGCTTTATTTAATAAATAAATAAAAAGCTAATTCTTATAGTTAGTATTGTAAACTAAACTTTTAGAACTTTTATTATAGATATAGCTAGTAAGTAACTTAATATATATTTCTTTATCTACTTTTATATAAATAAATATAGTAGTAATATTATACTAAACTAAAATCTAGCTATAATAAACAGATATAATTAATATATATCTATAACCTTTAGGCCTATAGGTAGTACTAAAAGTTTCTAAATAATTAATATTAAAATACTAGTTGAAACCTTAAGTAACCTATCTAGCATTATATATAAAATTACTAAAATCCTTATTATTAGGTTTTACTTTATAAACCTATCTACCCCCTAATATATTAATATTATTCTTTTTAATAAAAGAAATATCAGGTAATAATATATCAGTTTAAACTTCTATAGACTTAATAGACTTAACCTCTTTATTCATAGCTTAAATCTAGTTTTTACTAAATTGAGAACTTATAGCTTTTAAAAAAGTAGTTAATTCGTCTAGAGTATTAACTAATAACATATACTTAGTAATATAAAAATTGCCATATTTATTAATAAATAAGTTATTATTATAATTATATTAATTATAATTAGTATAAAGAACTAAAGAAGGATAGCTTTTAATTATAAGGAATATACTCTTTTTATATAAATACTATTTATAGTTTTTTTTAACTTTTAGATTTAAAGAAGGAATCTCTATAGATATAGTAGACTTTTTATTAAAATTCTTATTACTATCTATAACCCTATTAAGACGAATTATAGAAAAACTACTTAATTCCTTATTAGGAGAAAGATTTAAATTACTATTATTATTATTAACTTTATTAGGAAGAAGAAAAGAAATAGTATTTTTAGTATAATTATACTACTAAACTTAATAATAACTAGATTCTAAAAAGAATTATTAGAATAAAATTAGTTAGATTTATTTTTTTTACTAAGTTGACTAGACCTAGTAGTTATAATATTATTAAAAATAGATAACTCTTCTTTTTATTAAGAATTAAATTAACTTTCAAAAATAGTTATATTTCTAAACTAAATAGTATTATAAGCTTAAAAATCCCGAACTAAATAAGTATAATAATTATAAGTAACTATAATACCCTTTTTACTTTTAAATTAAGTTTCTTAGAATACTTATTTTTCATTTTATAATAATAGATACTACCTTATATTTTTATATTACTAATAAAAGGTTTCTTCTTATTTTTTAACTTATATAGAATCTTAAACTTAATAGAAAAATAAGGCGTTTTATTATAAGTATAGATAGAAATTAAAATAACTAACTCCTAAAAATATAAAAGTAAATTAGAGTTATAGAAAAAAGTTCTAGCCTTATTAATTATAGTTCTTATAAGCTTTTTAATTAAACTATTAGGCTTATAAGTATAAAGTAATTTTATATTATAAATAATACTATTATTAAGATAAATAAATTTTATTTTATTATTAGAAAACTTAAGGCTACTATTTATATTAACCTTTTTAATTCTCTTATTATTATTATTATTATTAGTTATATTAATAAACTCTTTAAAAACTAAAATAACTTCATTAGAACCTTTACTTCTTAATAACTTTCCCCAAATAAATCTACTATACTTATCTATAAATAAAATAAAGTATTTATAGTAATTATAAGTCTCTAGTAAAATAGGTCTATATAGGTCTAAACCAATATAATTAAGATATTTAAACTTCTTAAAAATATTCAAATCTCTATTAACTTTATTAGTAAACTTACTTTTAAAATAAGTTTTATAAATAGGTAATTTATTACTTTTTAAATACTTATAACTAATGTTATTTATTATATTCTTAATTAACTTAATAATATTACTAGTATAGCTTATTTTATCATACTATAGTTTCAAATTATTAATATTAGTAATATTAGTATATAAAACTATTTACTTTAATTAAATAAGGATTCTAAACTTATAGAAATTATTAATTTTAATTCTTATGAATAAGAATATATCCTATTTAATATTATATAGTATAGATTTATTAAACAAAATAGATAATATTCTTATTAAATTAAGTTTAAACTAACTTAACAGGTTAATACCTAGTTATAATATATAATAAATATTATATAAAATATATTTAATATTATTTAAGATAATTTTCAAATTACTTTTTATAATTAAAGTAATCTTTTTAGTATTTCTCTATTTAATAGGTAAAAGACTCTTAGTTTTATTAGTTAAAAGCCTATAATTTTTAATTATATAAATAGTAACTCTAGTATTAATAAAAAATAAAACAGTTTTAATCTATTTAATAGAACTCCTAACTTACTAAATCTTCTTAGAAATTAAAATATTTAGAATCTTTTTAGTAAAAGTTTTTTTAAGAAAAAATTAAATTAGAATTATATTTTTAAACTTAATATTTTCTTCTTTATCTTCTTCTTCTTCTTTAGTTTCTTTAGTATTAGAATTAAATTATATAAGATTTTTAGTTATATTACTAGAGATTCCTTTAATTATTCTTTCTTAAATTAAAATAATATTAACTAATTCTAAATTCTTATCTTTTCTATTTTCTTTCTTTTTAGAAAACTTAAGAAAACTCTTATTAACTTTAGATTTTATCTAAATAAGAGTTGTTTTAAAATAAAAACTAAAATAGTTTTCCTTAATATAATTAGTCTTTTTATAATAATTATAAAAATCACTTTTCTATTTCTTCTAGAGTTTGTTAGTAATTTTAAGAGGAAACTACTTAATAATTTTATCTTTAAAATTCTTCTTAGTTATAAAATTAACTAAAACAATCTAAATTTTCCTTTTAAACTTATCTAATAGATTAAACAATAAAAAATCTAATTTATAAGAATTCTTATTAAATCTAAAACTCTAAATAACTAAAATAATAAAACCTTTATAATTTTCATTTATATTATTTAAAATATAAGTAATAACAACTTAGTTAAATAGTTTAATTTTATTATAAGAAAGGTTATTAATAAATCTTTTTATCTTATTTAGATATTCTTCTATAGACTTAAAATTACTAAGAATAATATTAAAGAATTCTTTATAAATAAGAAACTTATTAGAAAAACTAATTAGTTTGTACAGTTTTTTTTAAATAACTCAATATATTAAAAATATTAGTATTATTTTTAATAATTCTTAAAAAGCTATCTTTATAATTTAGCTATATATAACTAAAAGTCTTATTATACTTATTAGAGTTATTTCTAGAAATAGGCTTAGTTAAATCTATAAAAATATTTTTACTAATAAGTAAAACTTTTATATAGATAAACTAGATATTATAATTCTAAGTCTTTTTTAACTTAAGGATAAAATATAATTTAGAATCACCTATATTCTTAAATAATAACTTTAAGAAAAAATTATTTAATAAAGAATTAATTAAAATCCTAAAGTAGAATTAAGATACTTAGAGTCTAACTCTAGTAAACTATTATTAACTAAAAAATTAATAATAGTATAGCTTAATAGTTAAATAATAGATTAATACTCCTACAACCTATAGTAGTCTAAAGTTTAAATCTCATAAGAAATACTTTTTTATAAAAATCAGAAACAACCTAAAGCTCTAATTTATAAAACTTTTAATAGACCTAAAAACTAGTTTATAGAGAGTCTTAGTAGACTTAAAATATAAGAGATTTTTAACTTCTACTATTTAACTATCTCTTTTACTAGCTTAATAATAAGCCTACTACCCTAATTAGTATAATCTCCTTAGAGATTTATCTAATATCAAACTAATTAATTAATAAGAAGAATTAATTAATTAGTTAAAATAAGTATAAAAAGAATAAACTATAAAGCCTTATAGAAATAGTTAAGTGAAGTTTTATATAAATAGATAGATATAGAGAGATTTAGAGTTAGTTAGTATAATCTCTAGTATAATCTAAATAAGTATTAATACAAATATAGATATTAATATTAATAATAAATATAAATAGAAATATAATATAAAAAGAGAAGTTAATATAAAGCTAAACTTATAACCTATTAGACTAATAATAAGTAACTAGTAAAAAGTCAAGAAGAATTAACAATTCTCAATTATTAAAAAATAAGTTATTTAGAATAATATCTAAAAGTAGTATTAATATTATTATAAATAGTAATAATAATAAGAAGTTCTAGTTCTATAGGAAATAGAGAACTTCGTAGTATTAATATCTAAATAGAGTTTATTTTTAGAAGAATTAACTTTATATTATATAGAGCTTTTAGCTCTATTACACTCAAGCTACTAAGTAGTCTATTTACTAAATATTCTAATATTATAGTTTAATCAATTTAGAGTATAAATAATTAAAGTAGTATAACCTTAACTCTCATAATTAAGTTTCTACAATAAATAGAAAACATAGGGTTATAAGAGTAATAGTAAATACTCAAGCCCTTAAATACCTAAAACGGGTTATTAAGATTAATAGAGTAATAGCTAAATAGCTAGAACTCTAATAAAAGTAATAGTTTTGGTTATAATAGTTATAATTAGATATTCTTGTATTTATTCTATAGTGCTTTTTTTATAAGTAGCCATATAGATTTTAAGGAGATTTCAGTTCTATTGTGAAGGATATGGAAGAACGATAGATTATAGAATGCCTAGCTCTTATAGGTGTTTTATTTTATTCTATTTTTAAGAGGTTTATAAAGGTTTTTAATTTTATGATTTTAGTAGTTATTTTTAGTTATATATATTAAGCCTTAGTCTTAATAAGGCTTTTTTTATATAAAATATTATTATAAGGTCTTCTATTACTATAGGGCTGAATATTAGAACTAGGGGTATAATTATCTATAATAATAGGTAATTTTATTATTGTTTTAATTAGTTGTGAGTTAGTATTGGTATGAATGCTGTTATTGGGTAAAATTTATAGTTAAATCTATATATAGGGTGTAGAATTTAGATACTATTCTAGGTATAGAGTAAAAGTAGCTAAATAAAAGTATGGTAAAATTAGTCTTTATCCTTATAGATTATAAGGATATTATTAATTCAAGGTTAAGTATAAAACTATTTTATTAATTTCTATATGTATTTAGTAAATAGTAATTGGAAGAGTTAAAAGTATATATTGTAGAAAACTTGATAAATAAATATATATAGCTATTTATAAATAAAATAAATATACTAATCTTTTTTATTTTGAAGAAGAATAACTCCTTATATTCCTATATTAGCTATAAGAATTTTAATAAGATTATCTTTAAAAACTAATACTTATTATTACTAGTTAGAAAGTTTCTAAATATATTTCAAAAAGTAATATAACTTTTAAAAATTAACTCTAAGGATACTTATTATTATATTGAAATTGAATTAGAATAATATTAGAAGATAATATTTAG
>AMCV02000004.1:1514506-1538919 GCA_000350065.2 Colletotrichum orbiculare MAFF 240422
ATATATAATAATACTACTTAATCTTATCAATATACTAATACCCTTCTAAAATATATTAACTATATACGTATTAACTTATATAATATATACTATATAATATATATAAAAGATATTCTGAAATATATAATAAATACTAAAGAAAACTATATTGAAATATTATAATAGATACTTATAAAATTATAAGAAATATATTTTTTTTTAAGATTTCTAAACTTCAAATAAATTCTATATAGGAAATATAAGTTTTCTAAATTATATAATTATTTAGTTCCTTTTACTCTATACTTAGAATCGTATCTAAGCTTTTCACCCTATATATAGACTTAACTATAGACCCTACCTAATAATAGTATTTATACTAATACTAGCTTATAACTAGTTAGGATAATAATAAAATTACTTATTATTATAGATAATTATACTACTAGTTCTAATATTTAATCTTATGGTAGTAGAAGACTTCATAATAGGAATCTATATAAAAAGAACTTTATTAAAACTAAGGCTTAATATATATAGCTAAAAGTAACTACTAAGTGTATAGGGTTAATAATCTTTATGAATTTCTTAAAAATAGAATAAAATAGAGCGTTTATAAGAACTAGGCGTTTTGTAATCTATTACTCTTCTATATCCTTTACGATAGAACTAAAATCTCCTCGAAATCTCTATAGCTATTATATAGTTATTTAAAGAAAGAATCAAAATAGATTTAATAAGTATCTTAATTATTACTAAATAGGAACTATTAGAAATATTTAAAAGACTTAAAATATTCTTAGGTTTTTATAGTTTCTACTTTAAATTTATTACTAATTACTTGAAGGTAGAAATGCTATTTATAGTACTCCTTAAAGAAGAATCAGAAAACCAAATCTTCTTATAACTATAAGATATAAAACCTATATTCTTAATACTTCAAGATACCTTCTACTTAATAACTATTTTGTAATATTAAAATCCTGTTAAGAATATTAAAATAGAAAAAGATATATTATAATAAGTAATCTTAAGTATCTTCTTCTAAAGATTAGAAACTCAATAATAACTAATTACTTATTACTTTAGAAGACTTAATAGGATAAAATAAAAATAAGAAACAAATTAATCCGAACTATTAGATATTATTAAGAGTTTTAATTATTGAAAGTACTACTTAATAAGACTTTTAAAAAAGTTAATAGTCCTAATAGACTATTAAGCCTTAATAGATACTATTATAATAATAATATAAAGCTTTAAGAAAGAATTTACTTATTAGATTTATAGATTCTTAATATTTAACTTTGATCTAAAATACTAATTTAAAACTACTAATCCAATAGATAGACTATTTAGATAACTAGACTATATAAAGAAAGAAGTAGAATACTACAATATATTACTAATCCTTATAAACAAACTACAACTCACTAAGTTACTATTAATACATACTTATTAAAACAAACTAAAATTAAAAGAGGTTTAGAGTTAATAAAAGCTTTTACCTAAATAATATAAATACAAAAAAGACTTAATATCAAAACCAGACTTAGAAAGAAAAAATCCTTAACCTTTTAGAAAAACTATTTTTTAAAAACTACTAAGAGTAAAACCATAATTTTAACTATAACTACCTATAATAAAAAGATATATGAAGTAATAAAGGATACTTAATAAGGATTAATAAGTAAAGAAAACTTATAAGGAATTAGAACTATTATTCTAATATAATATATCCTATATTCAACAATAAGAAGTCTTATAAAAGACAGAATAGTATACTTTATACAAGGCTCGAAAGATATTGAATAGATTATTCAAAACTTTACACTTATAATAAAAAGTAGTAAATATATATAGACAAAGCCGAAAAGATGACTAATAATGAGAAGGAATACTTAGTAAATATAAACAGGATACTCCTCTTCTAAAGAAAGCTAATTATACTTAATAAAAGGTTCTAAAGATATAAAATCATTTACTTATATTATAAAAAAGTAAAATAAGTTATATAAATATCAATACAACCTATAATCTTATAAAATAAAGCTTCAATTAGAATAACATAACTATAGATATATAAAACTCCATAACATTATATTAAATCTACTAAAGAATTAAAATACTAAAGTATGAGCTATATAACTAATTATAATTTCTATCTATTCCAATGGGGCTATTTTAAGGTATTAATATAAACCTTGTTAAAAGCCTTTTAGAAACTACCTAGAGAAATAGTAATATATATAATACTATCCTAATTATTTTAATTAAATAATTTATAAAGTTCGTAATATTAAGTCTAACAATAAAAGAGATAATAGCTATAAGCCTAATAGTAATACTTTATAAAGAAATAGAATATTATTTTAATATTCTAGAAAGTATTATTAGCAATAAGAATAAACTCTTCATAAACTAGTTTTAAAAAGAATTTATGATAGGGTAACTAATTAAAGAATAATTATTAATAGCATGCTACTAATAAATAGATAGTTAGATAGAATAAACTTACTAAATATTGAAATATTACCTTAAAGTATTTACTAGTAGTTTACCTACTATCTAAATAGTATAATCAAAGGCCCTATAGTTATATATAATAATAATGAATTTAATACTACTAGATCCCTATAAATAAAAAGACTATATAAGTTTTCCTTAAAGATAAATAAATATATAATAGTAAAAGACCTAATAATACCGAATATTACTAAGCAAGTTACTTATATTAATTGAATATATTACTAAATAGCAGAATATTCATAAAGAGTATTTAAAAACTAAGGAAAAATATATGATTCGAGACATTAACTATAAATATATATAATCAGAAGGGAATTATCAAACTATTCATACAGAACTTTAAGTCTAAATATAAAGAATTAATACTAAAGTATATTCAAGTATTAATAATAGATAGAATGAAAGAATAGGTATATAAAGTATATCTATTGGAATAATACTACAAGATATAGAACATTTTTCCTATCTCCCTATTTAAACTTCAAATAGAATAGCGAAGAAATACGAATAATCAAACTATTCTCCCTAAATTAGAACATGATCCTATAGTATAAGAAGTAGAAGAAATTATAAAGAACTAAGATAATAGAGATAATGGATACTTCTTTATACAATAGGCTAAATAACCTAGAGAATATAATATATAAGAAATTATAACTAATTTAAATAATAAATAAAAGCTTATTTAGATATTTAAAAAATAGATAATCTAATACTATAAGAAGTAGGATAATTAACTTAATATTAATACTAAAGACTTCATAATAGTATGCTAAGAAGAAGGAGAGAAACAATTCTATTAACTACTTAAATAATATAAAGTATTATTCTAAAAGGTATATTTTTAAACTATATAATTATAACTTATATGTTTCTCTAAAAATATATCTTTCAACTAGAAAAACTAAAATACCCTAATAATAACTTAATTAGTATATATAAAATGATAAAATCTTTATACCTAAGGCTTAAGTATATTCTTATACAAATATCCCTACTTTCTCTTAATACCGATAGCAGGAATATTGAGTACTAGGGGAATAATAAATACTATAAATATAATAAGTATTATAAATATAATAAGTTTTATAAATATAATAAGTACTAAATGTATAATAGCCTTCTTAATAATAAGAGTTCTTTTTATAACTAAGCCTTTTTTAATTAGAATAAACTTCTTAAGAATAATAACTTTAAAAATAGTAGACTTCTTTATAGTAAGTTAAGAACTATTAGATATAGAAACTATGAAAGTAGATATAATAATATTTCAATACGTTTTATACTTCTTAATAGGAAGTCTTTCTACTTAAGTAGTATTCTTCTTAGGTTTCCTTTGAATACTAAGTATAATAATATTATTAAAAATAAAATAGTATTAAAAACTTACTAAGTAGGTTTTAATAAAGAAGATATAATTATCTATAATAAATATAGTTATATTAGTATTACTAGAAGTATAATAAGAAAGCTAAAAAGCAATCTTTATAATTCTAGATCTTCTATTCTTACTATTATTATTCTTCTAATTATTGTTCCTATTTTTATTTTTACTATTAATAGATAATAGTAAGCTAGAAGTATATATGTATTACGAAATATAATAAGATTAGACTAATAAGGAATCAGCTGACTATTGGTAATAATAATAAGATATTTAAATATATTATACTTAGAATGAATAATGAGATAATAATAAACCTGATTATTAAATTAAAACAATCTCATAATAATAAGAGTTTTAATACCTTTCAATATTCAGGATTAATAAAGTAAATTTAAGAAACAAATAAATTACTATTTTAGAATAATAGTATAACTATAATTATAGAAATAGATAGAATGTATAATAAATCAATAGTGAAATACCTCCTCTTTAAATCTAAGGGTTTTGCATCTTTTAATTAATTAGTAGTAATAATAAGGTAAGTATTTAGTAAACCTATAGTAATAAAATATATAATATTCAAATATTTATAAGTAGATAATATCTTCTAAAAGAAAAGATATTTAAAACTAAGTTTTATCTTTCTTATACTAATAAGGAAATTATAAATAAAACTATTTACATATTACTATTTTACTACGTTTTTAGTAAAAATAAAAAATAACTTATTTGTATATTAAGAAGTTAAAGAATGTGACTTAAATACTTAATAATACATAATAGTTTACTTCTAAACTACCTAAGTAGTATTATACAACTTAAATAAAACTTAAAACAATAAGGATTAATATGAATAAGAAGTATATAATAAATAAATAACTTATATTATAATATTTCTATTTATTCTTCTTATAAGAATCATGTTTTAATATACAATTACTAATTGTATAGAATAGCCTTTCTAAATTAAGATAAAGTGAAAATAGATGAATAAACAAAAGCAAATACCTACTAGATTTACAATATAAGAAACCGTTATTAATAACTTCCTTACTATTATAAATAAATATCTAGGCGATAGTAGTAATAATAATAATATAGAGTATTATTATAGAGTATATAGTATATTAATAATAAAAGAGAAAAAAGAAAAAGAAAAAGAGAAATAATAAACTAAGAATGACTAGTAAGATAATATAGAAAGGTATTAAAAAGATAAAAATAGTATAAATGAATAATTAGAAGATAATAAGATATATATAGAAGGAATAGATAATACTTACTGAGTATATAGTAGTATAATATAAAGGATTATAGTAAAGTTTAAAAGGCTATTCTTATTAAAAGAATACTATAAAGATTAAACATGTGAATATATTACTAGAATAATAGTAAATATATTTATAAAGAATAGAGAAAAAGAATAAGAATCTAATAGAAATCATAATAGAAATCAGCTCTATTATTCAGACTATAAAAGATTGCTTAAATAAATAATAATACTATAGTAGAATAATTAGTAGTATTAGAGGAGTATTTAGTATAACGAATAGTTAGTAATAATAAATAACTTTTATAATAAATATTAAGGAGTATATAATTATAACATTAGAAACTAAAGTTCTTAGAAAGAAGGATAATTATCAAGATATATTAATAAGACTATATAGTATATTTAGTAATTAGCTAGTTATAACTATTTAAAGACTAGAAAGGATTTTCAGCTAAAAGACTATAACTTAGATCTTTTAAGTAATAATATATATAGTAATATAAATCTTACTTATATATCTGAATCTTTCCTAATTAAAGCCTTTAGCTACAGTCTTATAATCCTATTACTAGATCTATTAATTAAGAGAATTACTTTTACTCTAGAGATATCTAAAGATATTCTTTCAGCCTTATATATATATATATATATATATCTCTCTTAATATTAAATAACTCCTCTTTATATATTTCTAATGAAAGGTATATAGATCTAGATTAGTTGTTCTATTAATAATATTATCTTATATAGTAATTACTTTCTAAGTTCTTAAGCTTTTAGTATATAGTTAAATTGAAGGTCTTTGATCTATTTAAAGTTATATACTTCTTTGAAATTCCTTTAAAAGAAGCTATATCTGGTAGTTAGCTCTTATCCTATACACCCTATAGATACTACTAGTACTAGGGAACTATTTAAATAGAAGAAACCTTAAATAGTAAATAAAGTTAGTTAAATATAATAAACAATACATAGGAAAAGTGTAATAGGCCTATTCATTACAATAATTCTATTAAGGATTACAGTAGCTTGTCATATAATACTACATATTAGCTAGCTATTAGTATCTATTACTAGCTATTAATAGTCGCTAGTTCTTTTAATAGCTATTTATAAGAGTTAGTAGCTAGTAGTAGTTGTTATATATAGTTTATATAACTAGAAGGCCTATAATTACTAGTCATCCCTACTTACTATAAGATCTGGAACTACTATTCTTACTATTAAATAGTAAAGGCCAGCCAGACATTAAATTAATATGTCAAGCGGGTTAGACTTTTGATATATAATTTAATAATAATATATTCAATATACCTTTAACCTTTAAGGCTTCTGCTTTATATAGAGAATATGAAATATCTAGCTAAGACTTATATTTTTAGCTATTTTATACTAGCTACTATAGTTATAATTACTCTAAACTTATAAGTGTTATAGTATAATATTTCTAACTTTAGATTATTTTATCTAATAATACTATTATAAGCCTTCCTGACTATTACCTAAAATTTATAATAGATTTTAGTATGTAATCCTTTTTAGAATAAAGTAGTATTTAAAAAGTTACTTCTCATATATATTCAAAATATGTAGAGTTATTACTCAACATCCTACTTTTAGACACTAGATTCTTTTCTATTCATTTAATTTTATATTTCTTCATTATACTAATAGCTTTATTAATTAATTACATTTGAAGCTTAAATTTAACTATAGTTGTTTTAAAAAGATTAAAAAGAGTAGTAGAGTCGCCTTTATATAATACTAACTTACTGAGACTTCTATAAAAATAGCTATAGTCCTTATAATTATTAATAGTCTTAGTATGATCGATATATATATTAAGGTTGTAGGGGTTAAATATAGCAATAACAGGTAGTTCTTACTAGTATTATTATTTGTATTAGTAGTAGTATTATTATAAGATAAAGAGAGGGCTAGTCTTAGTCTATTACTTTCTTTGACCTAATATATTAGTAGCATTCTAGCTAATATGAGTTAATATTATTACTATTACTTTAATATGTTTAGAACTTTGAAGCTATTACTATATAGACTATGATATAGCTTATGCTAGTAAGTTTATATATCTAGTTATTATTCTATTACTTTATATTATCTATATATTTCTAGGTTAGAGCTAGTTGTGTACTTAATACTATACTACCAGGCTTTCTTTATTATATTTACTTATAGATATATATATATAGGCTATAGTATATTACTAGGTTGCTTTCTATCATAGAGATTTCATACTAAGTATTATGTAAGGCTACCTGTTAGATAGGGGGCTAAATATGTAATATATTATACTTTCAACTTTCTATAAATATGAATAGTTCCTAAGTTTTAGATATATTTTAATTGAGACTTATATGTAATATTTGACTTTATTATTAGAATAAATCAAATTGATAGTATTCTATTATAGCTTCTATTAGCTTCTTATTAAAATAAAGAAAAGTATAAAGATTTATCTATATAAAACTAGACTGTTGAATTTTAGTTTTCGAGTTTCTTTCTTCATAATGTTTTAAGATTAAGGTATAGTTTAAATAAGCGGGAGGGATTAATAGCTTGCTTTTATTATAATCATTAGTAGATATATTATCTCTTAAAGTATAAGCTTAGTTTTCCTACTTTCCTACTAATTACTATAGTTAGCTTTTAGTTAATCTAAAGTTAAATCCCTTATAACTATAGTAGCTAGTATACTTACTTTATATCAACCTTCTTATAAATAATAAATAACTAATAACTCCTTCTATAATACCCTTATGCCTTTAGACCCTTATACTTTTTATACCTCAATACTCTTAATACTATATATAATTTAGATATCTCGAGATATTTAATTACTACTAACGATCTAACGATAAATACTCTATTTAAATATTTATTAGAACTTCAATACTTATAGTTTTAATATCCCTATTAAGCTCTACTTACTCTTAAGATAAGACTTTATAATATCAATATAAAAGTTCTCTACTACTAATATAAGTTAACTTATAATTTCTATTTAAATATAGTAAGACTTAGTTTATTCTTATTAATAAATCATTTTCATGTATTGAGTATAGCTTATATAGACATGATATTCATATAAAGAATACTTATATAAATATAGATATTTGTAATATAATTAGATAGCTTTTAAAGCTCTTATAATGATATTATTATACTATTTTAAGATATCTAATACGTAGTATTATAATAAGATATTAATAATAAAATATTATTCAATGAATATTTAATTATTAATATTACTAATTTAATATAGCAATTTATAGGATAATCAGACAATTCTCTTTTAAATATCTATAGGCTATTTATTAATTATAATATTTAAAATAATGTCGTTGAAACTTAGTCGAATATACTAATAGTCTTAACCTTAATAACTATAATCAGATATCTTTATTCCTAACCTCGAGGTATCTTTTTATAAGTAGCTATATAGATTTTAAAGAGATTTCAATTCTATTATTAAGATTACAAAAGAGTAATTAATGATAAAAAATCTAGTTTTTAATACTTTATTCTATTTTACTTTTTAGAAGTTTATAAAGATCCTCAAACTTTTAACCTTAGTAGTTACTCTTAATTATATATATCAAGCCCTAGCTTTAATGAAGTTCTCCCTATTTATTACTATAAGGTCTTCTAGTATTATAAGGTTAAATATTAATACTAAGGGTATAACTATCTATAATAATAAGTAATTATATTACTATTTTAACTAATGATAACCTAGTATCAATATAAATACTATTATTAGATAGAATCTATAGTTAAATCTACATTTAAGAATGAAGGGTTTAGATGTTATCTTAAGTATAGAGTAATAGTAACTTAATAGTCTAATTAGGCAAACTATATTAGCTTATTATCTAAAGTTACTTTCTAATAGTAAGACCTTCCTAGAGATTAGAAATCTTAAATATAGCTACTTAGAAATAGATAATATACTACTTACTATATTGAATTAAATTAGAGATATTCAAACTGGCCTCTCTGAAGGCCTTCTATATACTACTTCAACTATTTTATACATAACTAAACTCTTATATCTAAATTGATATTTAGTAATATCTTAGAATATTTAAAAGGAAGTATTTTCATTTTCAAGAGTTTTATTTAGCTAAGGATTAAGAGATTACTATTAATAATATACTGATTTATACTAAGGTGTAAAAGGCTAGACCTAGGCTTATTTAACTATAGGTAGCGTAAAATACTATTTATTTAGAACTAAGGGGTAAAAGAGAAGCCTTTACGAATACCTAGAAAAATCTATATATATAGTACCACCTAAAGCTTACTAAGGCCCTACCTAAATAGGAAGGTTATTAATAGATACCTAAGTATAGCTCTAGCTAGTTATCTAAATATAACTTATAATATTACCCCCCTCCTCCCTAGCTACTACTTAGCTATAGGTTATAAACTAGATCTCTATTATTATTTACTATTAGCCTATATTTCCCCTTATATTACTCTAGTACTACTATATTTATAATAATATTAACTAGCTCCTATATAAAGTCTATATATCCTTCCTACTTAATAAAAACTTCCTAGTAGTACTTTCTACCTACCTAGTATATCCTTATAGTAAGGATATCTTTAATTAACTACTTAGCTTCCCTATTATTATTTATTAGTAGTAGTAGCTAGTTATTAGTAACTACTTACCTAAATAGGAGATTAATAGTAACCTTCTAGAGGATATTTATATAGAACTATAAATAGATAGATTTTAATATATCTAATTTAATAATATATAGTAATAAAATTTTTACTATTATATACTTATAATATAACTAAACTAGCTTTCAGCTTAGTTTTAGCAATTTATAGTTAGATATATTTAGTTATACTTTATTGCTAACTTAATATTAATTAGTAAGAAACTAAATCCTATTCACCTAAACCTCTAATTTCTACTAAACTACTACTATCTTAGTATAAATATACTATATTACTAATTATATCTTCTTAACTAACTTATAAGTAGTATTTTCACTACTACTAGGCGCTAGTACTACTTCTTCAACTATTAGAATAAGATTAATATAATAACTATAATCTATAAAAAATAGTATTATCCCTATAGTATTATACTACTAATTATAGAAAACTAGCTATATAATAAGTAATAAGTCGCCTTAATTATCTTATAATTAGTATATAAATACTTTTAAAACTACTTAGATCTCTTAGTTATACTACTTTATAATCCTATCTATTTAAAAATAGTAACTAGTACTTAATAGGTATATAATACTTATTAAGTAATAGAACTCTTTCTAGAAATAACTTACCTAGTTAGAACTTCTATTATTTATAATAGAATATAATATACTATAAGACTTATAATAATAACTAAGGAACTACTAAGTATAAACTTCTACCTCTATAATATCTATTTCTTCTAATATAGGAGTTTTACCTAACTAGTTTATAATAACCTAGAAATAATAACTATCCTATCTTTTTATAAAAAGTAGGTTAATAATAAAATCTATTAATAGATCTAAATATAACTTATAAGATACTAGGAGGGATTTTAAGAACTCCTTCCTTACTTACTTCTAAATATAGATTCCCCTATATATATTATAGTTATATATAAACTAGTAGATACTCTAAAACTACTTAGGCTAAAAGAACTATTAGCTTATAATCTCTAGTATACTATTTTATCCTAAGTACTTTATAGGAGAAGAATTATATAACTCTTATATTAGTTTAATCTTAAACTTATTAAGAAGGTTATTACTATCCTTACTACTTAATACCTATAGTTTATCCCTAAAAGTAAGCTATCTTATTATATTAAAAACATATTTAGTAATCTAGATTTTAATATAAAAATTAAAGAGAAAGTTATACTCCCCCTATTAGACTACTATAAAAACCTATTAGTATAAAAAATCCCTCTTAATAATATAATCCTATATTTCTTATAAGTCTAGTTTCTTCTTAAAGACCTAAGTACTAGTAATACTTATATACTTTACCTAAAGCCCTATAGGAATAGTAATATTTAGGATAACTTATATTACCTATTTTTACTACTTCTTATTATCCTATCTTTTAAGAGTATCTTACTTCTTCTTAAAGAAAATATTAAAAGTTACTACTTAGACGTTTAACTAGTACTTAAAATAGAAATTATACTAAAATAATTCTTCTACCTACCAATTCTACTTCTTAGTAAATTACTACTTCTTTATAAAATATTTAAAACTCTTATAATTAGTAAGGATTTTAAACTTCTTAATATTTTATAACTCTACCCTCTATACCTATAAGTAGGCTAGTACTATAAAGAATTCCTTATTATAAATAGGGTAATTAAACTCTATAGGGGTTAGGTATTAAGAATAGAAAGCTACTAAATACCTTATTCTAACCTTATTATCTTAGGTTAATATACTACTTAGGGTAAATTTAGAATAATTAGTCTCTACTATAATTAGAATATTAAAATTAAATATCTATAAAACTAATTTTATAATAAAAAAACATTTTGATATAAAGAAAACCTCCTATTACTCTAATCCCTAGTTAAAAAATATATACTTCTAAATTAGATAGTTTAGAAGTTCTATAATAATACTATATTATAATATAAAGATTTTATAATAATTCGCAAATCTAAAGAAACTATAAATATTTTTTAGTAATTTAGGGGGTAGCTAGTTAGTAATAGTTTTTAATTTCTCTAGATTATATAAGAAGCCCTTCTTAGCTAATATAATAAATCTAATATACTTAACTATTATAATAAAGAACTCATACTTTTTAAAGTCTAGCTTTAGTCTTATATTAATAAGGTAGCTAAGTATTTAGTAGACTTTCTCCTTATACTCTTATTATATACTACTAGTATAAATAAAGATATTATTAATATATATTATTATAAAATTATCTAGGAACTACTATAAATAACTATTAATATACTATTAAAATATAGTAAGAGTACTAATAAGCCTAAAAAAATATACTATCTATTTAAAAAAACTATAATATATTTAGAAAGCTATTTTTTCTTAATCTACTCTATTAATCCTAATCTTATAGAATATAATAATAATATTAAGTTTAGTATACTAATAAGTTATAGTAACTTTTTAAAAAGTTTCTAATATAAAAAAAAGGAGTAGTAATCTTTCTTAGTAATTATATTAAAAGCTCTATAATCTATATAGAAGTATATCCCTCTACTTAATTTCCTTATAAAGAGAATTAGAATACTAATAGAAGAACTACTTATTTTAATAAACCTCTTATTAAATAAGTCTTATAAAATCTTCTTAAATACTAAAAGCTCCTCTTATAATATATTATAAAGGGGTTTTTATAAAATGTTAAATTCTTATCTCTTATTATTAAAGATTAGTAGAATATAATAATCTATCTCTAATTAGCTAGGAAATAGTTAGTATATTATACTTAAATAGAAGAAATCTAGGAATTCCTTTAAGATACTTATAGGGATATAATCCCTTAAGTCTACTTCTATTTTTAAAATTAATACTTTCTTAATATCTACTAGGCTCATAGATATAACCTAATAGAAATTTAATATCTTACTAGTATATTATATAGTATACTAATAGATAAATATAAATAAATTAATATTAAGTAGGTAGGTTAACTAGATCTCTTTAAGTCTTACTAGCTTATCTTAGTATTCTAAATATACTATTATACCTTTTTTCCTACAAACTATCTATTAAGCTTTAGTATTATAAATAATATAATTATTTTCTATCTATAGTTACTTAAAGTATAGGAGTAGTTAGAAGCCTTCTATAATATAAGTATAAATCTTTTATATATAGCTACTAACTTTTAGTATTAAAATAACTACTCTTTAAGTATTACTAAGTAATAGCTTAGTAGTATATCTTCTTATTTATCTTTTTAATTTATTAATTAGTAAGAAGTAAAGTTTCTTTATAAAGAATATATTAATAATAATATAAGTATTATAGCTTATATTAATAAGTATATTAATAGAGTAACCTCTATTAATTCTTACCTAAATAGTAGCTAACTACTAACTACTTATTTATTCTTTTTCTTATTATTTTCTTTATCTTATTACTTCTACTTTTATTAGCTTTAAAGTCTAACTTTACTTTAGAATTATTTTTTTTTAAATCTTTACTATTATTAAATAGGGAAATACTATCCCCCTAATTATCCTTAGTATAATTTATAGTAGTTATAATTTTTATAATTTTTATAATAGTTTTTTTATACTTTTATACTATATAATTCCTATAAATATAATTTTTCTTACTATATTTATAATATTAGTAGGTATCTTAGTAATCCTTAACGTATTCTTTAGAAGTAGAAGAAGAATTACTAAAGCTTTAGTATTATTACTACTCCTTAACTATTCTAATTATTATTATATCGCTTTTTATATTATAAATAGTAGGTTTCTAGTAAGACGGCTAGTAGTAAGTAAGTATCTTTTTTATATATTTAAGTTTCTAAGTTATATCCTAGACTTTTAATAATTAAAATTTATATTTAGTAGGAAGGTTAATTATAATAAGTAGTTTTTTAAAATAAAAGAATAATATAGTTTCTAATAGAAAGATCTAGACTATATCTAGCTATATATACCCCTTAGTATTAACTAGAATTTTCTTAAATTATAATAAGAAAGTAATTAAGTATTTATTTTCTTTCTATTAGAAATTCTATAGCTAGGTAATAGTATAAAACTAGTTATTTAATTCTAGGTAAGTTTTATTAAAATAACTTATAAAATTATCTAAATTATAAGAATTCTCTAATCCTCTAGTTATATAGAAAGTTTTAACTACTTACTAAAAATTAGAGTCTAAATAGGAATAAATTAAATATTAATATTCCTAATTATTATTAAAAAAGGAGTAATTAATCTTAAGCTTAACTTTTATCTATTAGGTTTATATTTAGTATTCTTTCTACCTACTTAAAAATTTTAAAGGTAAAAGAAAAAGCTTCTTCTACTAGTTAGCTACTAGTAGAAATATAGTAGTATTATTAGCCCTAAAAGCTAGTATCCTAATAGATATTATTCTAAGGGTTACTAAAATACTTTACTATAGATTAGAAATACCTACTATAATAGCTACCTAAGGGTTACTACTTACTATAATATCTCATCTTACTAATTTATATATAAACTTATTAATCCTCTAGTAGAAAAAGCTTAAAGTATATTATAACTACTACTAAAATAATTTACTTATAAGGTTACTACTTATAGGGGTATCTTAAAAAGCTCTAATACTTTCTATTATTCTTTATATTAATTAATTAGTTACTTATTATATAGTATTATATCTTAGGAGTTTCACTCAACTAAATTATATACTTAACTAGTAGGGAGCTATATTCTACTTAGTATTATCTATATAATAAATAAAACTAAGTTCTAAATATATAAAAAGTTAGACCTAGGTTTATTTAACTATAAGTAGTGTAAAATACTATTTATTTAGAACTAAGGGGTAAAAGAGAAGCTTTTATAAATACCTAGAAAAGTCTATATATATAGTGCCGCCTAGGGCCCACCACGGCCCCACCCGAGTAGGAGGGTTATTAACAGATATTTAAGCATAGCTCTAGCTGGTTATCCAGGCGTAGCCTGTAATATGGGGTTGTATTATAATATTCCCTTATTTCTCTATATTAAGATTCCTCAATTACTTAAAACCTAGGATTTACTAAATAATAATTAGGATTTTCTTCAATCTTAGAAATAAGAAATTTAATATTTTCAATTCTTTATTAATTATTATTTTCTTAGACAAGCTATCTATAAATATTAAGTAAATTATAGATTTCAAGATATTGAGACTTAGTTTAATATTTAAGTTAAAATACTTATAGATGTTTTAATTAATTAGAAAGAATTCGTATGTAATATACTAATAGTTAAAGTTAACGCTATTAGATAGCTTAACTATTATACTAAAGGTTCTAGTATTTTAAGATGCTACTTAGAAATAATTTATGGAAGGTTTTATATAAGAAATTAAAGAAGACTTTCTTTATATATACTAATTAAAAGTGGTTTGGAGATTAATTAAGTACTCCGAGGTTTATAACTATACTAGAGGAATAATATATAAGTTTTCGTTTAAGTAAAACCTATTAAAAATTATAATATAATTAAACTAGAGTAAAATCATTAAATATATATGAAGGGCTGTTTCTGCCTGATATAGGTTAATCTAGTTTTATAGCAAACTTAATACTATACTGATTCTCATATTAATAAATTGTCGATATTTTATCATCTCTTATAATAATTGAGATATGTTATACATTAATATATATCTAACTACATAACAACATATACTAATTACTTAATAATCATCGTAACACCTTTAAAGGACAATTACTATAAACTAGCTAGTAGGTTTACTCATATAAAGTAATTCAATTATATCTTTAGCTATATATAGCATTGACTAATCTTACAAAAATGGATTTTTATGGGGATTCTAGATTGTAATTTCAATATGCATATTAATATAAGATAGTAATCAACCTATTAGAGCATTGATAATTATATAAAGGTGTTAACCTTCTTCTTAGTATTCAAATTCTTTATAATTAATTATAACTTTCTATATAATATATTATTAATCTTCCTAGCTTTATATATAAGGTAGAAACTCAACATTACTCTTTATTTATATTTATAGCAGAGCATGACGAAATTATGTATAATATATTACAAATACATATTACATTACATATTACATATTACTATTACAAATACATTACATATATTTGCGATATGTTAGGAAATGTTGCTAATATATGTGTTTGTATTTGTAATATAATAGATTAAAGAACTTTGTATTCATATTATATTACAAAGACATGTAATTGTAATTATAATAATTGTATTATATTATATTTTCAACTATATAAAGAAGTTAATTCAGTTAGCAAATCTACTTTTATTTATTTCTAATATATATTTTGATATTAGAATATAGTATATTATCAATTTTCTAGACTTTATAGTCTAGAAATACTATACTAGATTAATATCTTGAAATTATATTTCTCTATTAAAATAAGACATATATATATTTAACTACAATAGTTTTATACTAGTTAAAATTCAATTCATAAATAAAAATATTTATATAACTAATATCTTTACCCTAAGCTTTATATATTATATTATAAATATTATAAATACAACACATATATTTGTATTTATATTGTATTAGAACTTGAAATTTTATAAATACAAATACATAAATTAGCTATTACATGTAATATATTACAAATACATGTATTTGTATTTGTAGTAGATGTATTAATATTACTATAAGGCTCTGGTTTATAGATATTAAGATGTATAAAAGAAAGTATTCTTTTTACTAATGGAATCTCTTACCCTTATATATATAACTTCCCAAAAGACTTCCATATTAGTATAACGAGACTATATTAACAAGAATTCATAAGTTGAATTAATATTCTTACCCTCTTTGTATGAAATAGATATTATAATATATAATATTAGAAAGGCTAACTTCTATAATAAAAATAGCTTTCTTGTATAATTATCCTTATTATATATTAGATTTCTAGCTATTTAGCTATTACGTATATTTATCCTAATGACTTATTTTAAGTAGATAAAGGCTTAAGTATTCTCTATTACTCTTATAACTCTATATTATCTATTTATTATAGAAAGTCAATTATTAGAGTTAAGGTTATACTTCTTGAATTATTTATACTCTAAATTAATCAAACTATACTATTAGAATATTTAGTAAATAGACTACTTAGTAGCCTGAGTATAATAGAGCTAAAAGCTCTGTATAATATAAAGTTAACCTTTCTGAAAATAAACTCTATTTAGATATTAATACTATAAAATTCCCTACTTCCTATAGAACCTAAACTTCTTTCAATTATTACCATTTATAATAATATTAATACTAGTTCCAGATATTATTCTAAATAACCTTTTCTTTAATAATTGAAAATTATTAATTCTTCCTACCTTTTTACTAATTACTTATTACTAATTTAATAAGTCATAAGTCTAACTTTATATTACCTTCTCTCTTTATTTTATATCCCTATTTATTCTTATTATTAATATTGATATTTATATGTTTAGTCATACTTATTTAAATTATATTTGAAATCATATCAGCTAACTGTAAGTCTCCCTTTAGCTATCTATTTATATAAAGCCTCTTTTTAAATATCTCTATAAAGCTTTATAGCCTATTCCTCTTATACTTACTTTAACTAACTAATTATCAACTCCCTTATTAATTAATTAGATTAACATTAGATAAACCTATAAGAAGATTATACTAAGAAGGATAATAGGCTTACTATTAAGTTAATAAAAGAAATAGTTAAACAATAGAAGCTAAAGATCTCTAATATTTTAAGTCTATTAACACTTTTTATAAACTAGCTTTTAGGTCTATTAAGACTTCTTAAAAATAGTTTCTAAATCTATTAAGACTTTTATAAGTTAGAATCTTAAGTCTATTAAGGTTTATATTAATTAGAATATCAGGTTGTTTCTAACTTTTATAAAAAGCTATTTCTTACGAGATTTAAACTTTAGATTACTATAGGTCATAGGGGTATTAATCTATTAATTCATTATCAAGTTATATTATTATTAATCTTTCAATTAATAAAACTTTCTTAGAGTTAGACTCTAAATATTTTAATTCTTTTGTAGAATTTAGATTAAATGTTTATTGAATACCTATTTCACTTTATTAAATTATTATTTTAGAATATAGGTGATTCTAAGTAATACTTTATCCCTAAGTTAGAAGGGACTTAGAATTTTAATATATAGTCTAGTTATATAAAAGCTTTCCTTATTAGTAAAAATACTTTTATAGATTTAATCAAACGTATTAACAGAATTAATACTAATAGGTATAATAAAGTTCTTAGTCATATATAGTTAAAATGAAAAGATAGTCTTCTAAGAGTTATTAAGAATAATATTAATATCTCTTATATACTTTCCTATTTAAAAGGGCTTTATAAATTAACTAGTCTTCCTAATAAGTTTCTTATTTATAAAGAGTTTCTTAATATGATTCTTAGTAATTTTAAGTCTGTAAAAGAGTATCTAAATATAATTAAACAATTTATTAATACTTTCTCTTATAATTAAGTTATACTCCCTAATTAAATTACTACTATTTATATTTTAAATAGTTTAGATAAAGCTTATAGAGGTTTTATTATTTTGGTTATTTAGAGTTTTAGATTTAACAAGGACTCTTATAAATTAGATTTCCTATTTTCTAATCTATTAGATAAACTTAAAAAGAAAGCTTAGATTTCTTTAATTAAATTTATAATTAAGAAAACCTTTAAAAATAAGGTTTTTAAGTAGCTTTCTCTTAAACTTATGAAGAAACTTTAGAAGAAATAGAAAAGTACTTTCTATAATTTTTCTAAAAAGACTAATTATATTAGAAAGAATTATTTTAGTTTTAATTTTGAATAAACTTTTATTTAAATAAAATTTAAGGTTAATAAGACCTTTCCCTCAGTCTTCTGAGAAGAAGAAAAATAAAAAGAATAAAATTAATGATTGAGAATTAGTTAATGTTATTTTAATATAAGAAGATATAGTTAAAGAGATTTCTAGTAATATAACTAAAGGTTTTATATATTTTAAGTCTAATCCTTAAGAAGAGGAAGAAGAATAAGATAAAGAGGAAAGAAATAAGTTAAAGAAAATTCTACTTTTAACTGTTTCTTAAAAGAGTTATTTTTAAAAAGCCTCTAGATATTTCAATTTCTAAGAAGATTTAGGAAAATAAGAATTCTATTAAATAGGTTAAAAGTGTTTCACCTTTTATCAATATCAAAGCTACTACTTATCTAATTAAAATTTATAATTCTCTAATCAATAAAACTAAAGTTTTTCTATTTATTAAATAGGGAAATATTAAAAAGATTATATCAAATGAAATATAGTACTAAAATAGCTAAAGCTGTAGTAATAGGTAACTAAGTAGTTGACCTACTTATTTAGACTAATACGATTTAGGGGATTATTATTCAGATTTATCCCTATAATATATAGTGTATATATATCTATATATGTTATAATATAGATATAGAATTATGAATAGAGATAACTAATTACATACTATGTATAAATTTGATTGATTATAATATTTACTAATTATAAACTAATACTAATTAGTTGTATTTTACTATTCTTAGTATATTTATTATTCTTTAACTATAAATGAATAAAGAATAATTTAGAGAAATAAGATTATGATACTTCTCAAAGAAATCTCTAGAAGCCTATATAGTAAACATGGACAAGTTTGAAAACATTATATATATACTACTTTAAGATATCAATATAAATTCTAAAAACCTATATAGTAAAAATAAAGAAAGAAGGCAAACTTATTAAAACTTATTAACTTAACATTATTTATATTCATTATATAATAAACTAATAACCTAGATTTCTACTAACTCGCTAAAGTAAAAGTATAATAATAAATATAATAAGATTAATATAAATAAGAAAACAAGATTTATAATAAAATATTATCCTTTATTACTATCCCCTAATATTTTATATATATTTAGTGAAGAAAGAGAGAATAAGAAATTAACTTAATAATTATGATAATATAACAAACCTTCTCTTAATAAAAGTAATTTAAAGAATAAAGAATATCTAACTTTCAATCCAACTTTTAGAATTTAAATTAAAATTAATAAGAGAGAAGGAATTTTGAGAAAAGAACTTTATTTTCTTTAATGAAAGAATCCTAAGACGTAATATAGAAAGGTTAGTAGTAAGAAATAATAATAATTATACTTATAATATATCTCTTCTATATAATATATATTATTGATAAATGCCTTATAGAAATATCTAGAGAATTAGTAAGTTTGAAATATTGTAATAAATAATACTAGAGCTAAAAGTATTGTAAAGCTATTATCTATTACTTCTATCTCTAAGTATTTTCTAAGTATTTACCTTCCTGAATATTTACTTATATACTAATAATATAAGAAAACTAATTAATACTACTTATTAAATAATATAAAAAGAACTAAATAAATATCTAAATATATAGCTACTTAGTTAAATGTAATTACTAAGTATCTCAGAGATCTAAAGGGGAAGATATTTAATAATTAATACTAAGACTTAAAATATAAAAAAGAAAGATAATTATAAGATATAACCTAAGACGGAATTATTATATATTAATTGGAAGAAATACATATTAGTACTTATTTGATAAGTATAATAATTATTATTTTTCAATCTATTTTGTATACAATATTAAAAAGAAATATTACTTTATATACTAGCAAATATATATAATAATAATTTATAATATTTAATCTTTATCTCTTACTACTTCTACTAATTACTAGTAATATATTTGTATAGTTATTATATATAACTATAGTTAAATAGATTAAATTAACAACTATACTAACTTCAATACTATTTCTAGCCTTAGCTAGTTATATTATCTTATATAAATTATTGACTATATTATTAAATGTCATAATTAGATAGAAATTTACCTTAAGGGACTTTTAAGCATTCTAATTAGAAGATATATATAGAGGTTTACTAGAGGAAGATGTCTACTTAATAATGAGAATTTATCTAATAAATATATATAATCTTTAAAGTTCTAATATTTAGAGAAATATTTATAATTAGAATACAGTAGAATTATACTGACTATAAGTATTCTTCTAACTTATTATTTTAAATTATATCTTCTTCTTTAGACTTAATCAATAATCCTAAAGAAACATAAAATAATTAAAATATAATAATCTATACTAATAAGTATAAGAGAGTATTTGAATAAGTTAAGATAAGAATATTAATTAATATTTATTAGAAAATTAGATTTTAATAATAGGGAGAACAAGCTATACTATTAGAGGCTAGCTATGAGAGATACTTTAATAGTGCTTTAATAATATTATAATTAACTTGAAGAGTTTATACTTAAGGTGAAAACTCTTTATTAAACTATAGGAGTAGTAGTTATATAGAGTTCTAATAGTAATATCTTATATAGGCTCCAAAGCTTAGGTTTGTAATATACTTCTTATTATCTTTCCGCTTTATTATTATAGTAATATTTAGTATTAATAGCTTTAATAATATACTAATTATATCTAGTTATCTAAATTAATCTAATTAATTAGAAAAATTTATCTTAGATATTTCTTTTAAGTATTATTAATATTAGATAGTTTTGCTAATAAGACAATTTAGGTATTATAATATTAGATAGTCCTATGAATAAGAAAATTCATATTATATTTATCCTAAGTAATTCTATATTATACCTTTCCTATTACTAATCTATAAGAAGTTTCTTTCTTCTTCTTTTATATAGATTTATTCTTCTTTTTTTAGAATTATATAATTTTTTATTTTATATTTATTATAATACTACTATTTTACTATCTTCCTACTTATACTTCTCTTTTTTATATCTTTCTTATATTATATCTATTACTATTATTACTAGTTCTAAAACTTCTTAATAATAACTTTTCTTACTGTTATACTTCTTCTAAATTTAACTTTTATATTTATAGTAGTTATATTATTAAAAGTGATTTTAATAATAATAAAAACTAACCTCTTAATATAGTTGTTTCTACTTGTTTTAATTACTATTCTAAATGTAATAGGAGCAGTTTCCTTTAGACTTATATACTAGGTTGTAACTCATCCTATTATAAATATTTAAAGTTAAAAAGTAAGTATAAGTAGGGTTTTTATTTCTTTACTATTAGTCTTAAGTTGCGTATTACTAGCTGTTAAGTTGATATCCTAATTATATTTAGTAAATATATTATTATTCTAATAGTTATTACTATTAAAGAAAAAGGTAGTTTTAAAGGCTATTATATTACTATTCTTTTATTAAAGTTTTCTACTATAATTTAGTATTATAATAATTATTTTTATTATACTTAGTAAATACTTCTAGTTTATATTATTATTGTACTTATTATTCTTTTTTTTATATATTGAAAATACTATTATATCTACCTTTATTTTTACTTCTAAGTGAGGTCTCACTAGTCTTAGTAGTATTATATAGATAATAGTAAGCTTTTTTCTTTCTCCTTTTTATTTTTATTATACTAATTCTTTTATAGTAAAGTATTATAATATATTTTAATAATTATATTATATTCTACTAATATTATAATTATATTTATAGTCTTTTTAATATTAGTTTTCTTATTTACTATTAATACTTAATTACTATTTTTTATTAGTATTAATAATATCTTATTTTTAAACTAGTATTATTTATTATGGGAGGGGCTAATAGCTCGCTCTTTACTACAACTATTAGTAGATATATTACCTCTTGAAGTATAACTTTAGCCTTCCTACCCCCCTACTAACTACTATAGCTAGCCCTTAGTTAATCTAAAGTTAAACCTCTTATAGTTATAGTAGCTAGCATACCTACCCCATATCAACCTTTTCGCAGATAATAAATAACTAATAATTCTTTCCATAATAACCTTATACTTTCACACCCTTATATCTTCATAGTTATATATAATTCGAATATCTCGAGACATTCAATTACTACTAACTATAAGTACTCTATTAAAACATTTATTACAACCTTAATATTTATAACCTTAATATCCTTATTACAAACTAAACCCTACTTATCCTTAAGATAAAACTTTATACTACTAACATAAAAGTTTTCTATTACTAATATAAACTAACTTATAATCTCTATATAAGTATAATAGGACTCAACTTATTCTTATTAGTAAACAGTTTTAATACGTCAATTAAGTATAGTTAATATATAAATAATACTTATATAAATGTAGATACTTCTAGTATAACTAGATAGTTTTTAAAACCTCTATAATTATATTACTATAATACTCTAAAATATTTAGTAATTAGTATTATAATAATATATTAATATTAAGGTATTATCTAATTAATACCTAATCCTTAATATTATTAGCTTAATATAATAAGTTATAAGTTAACTAGATAATATTCTTTTAAATATTTATAAACTACCTATTAATTATAATATTTAGGATAATTTTATTAAAACTTATTCTAATAAAATAATAATTTTAGTTATAATAATTATAACTAGATATCTCTATACCTATTTTATAGTACTTTTTTTATAGGTAACTATATAGATTTTAAAGAGATTTCAATTCTATTATAAAAGATACAGAAGAATAATAGATTATAGAACACCTAGTTTTTATAAGTATTCTATTTTATTCTATCTTTAAGAGGTTCATAAAGGTTTTTAACCTTATAACCTTAGTAGTTACTTTTAGCTATATATATTAAACCCTAGCCTTAATAAAGCTCTCCCTAATTATTACTACGAAGTCTTCTACTACTATAGGGTTAAATATTAGAACTAGGGGTATAATTATCTATAACAATAGGTAATTTCATTACTATTTTAACTAGTTGTAAGCTAGTATTAACACGAATACTATTATTAGGTAAAATTTATAGTTAAATCTATATATAAGGTATAGAGCTTAGATACTATTCTAAGTATAGAGTAAAAGTAACCAAATAAAGTATTATTTAATATTATTCCTAATAATAAAGAAGAAGAAGAATAGGATAATAATAAAAGAGAAGAAGAATATTAAGAGTATAAAGGGGAGTAAGATAATACTAATCTTTTTACTTAATTTATTTATTTAATACTTAAAAGGTAAGTTTTATAGTAGTTTATAAATATTTCTTATAAGTTATTATATTATTTAGTTTGTAGTTTATATAGTTTTNCTATTATTAGTAAATTAATATTAGTCTATTATTCTTTCTAATATTTTTATATTGTAATTTGAATTATAATATAGTTTTATTATTAATAAGGCTTTCTAAGGGTTTTTATATTAGAATACTATAATTTTTCTATTTAATTAGTATATTATATTTATATTTTTATCTTAGGGTATTCTTTACTACTAATATTTCTTTAACTTTATTTTCCTCTTAGGTTTTATTATTCTTTCTAATAAGGATTAAGATAGAATTAAAATATATATCTATATATTATTAAGATAGTAATAAGCTATCTTCTACCTATTTAATAAAGATTAATATAAAATATTAAGTAGATACTTCTAAAGATA
>AMCV02000004.1:1542160-1561004 GCA_000350065.2 Colletotrichum orbiculare MAFF 240422
TAAGATTTTGTTATTATATAAACTTCTTACTAATTATTCTATAATAATAGTAATTATTATTAATTTAAATAGAGATAAAAGACTTATTATTTATTCATATAGAGATTAAGAAGAATAGTTTATCTATTTAATCCTATATCTTTCTAGTTTTATCTATTATTATAATATTATTATTAGTAGTTATATTAATCTACTTCTTAGGGAATTCTTTCTAAAAGGTTAGGTTTTTTCTTTATTATCTATAATTATTTTATCTAACTATAAAGTTTAAATATTAATATTAGAAGTTACTAGTAGGTAGGTAGAATATAGCTTATATTTAGTTATAAAATGGTTTTTAGTACTACAATATATATAAGTACTAGCTTATATATATATCTAGATAATTAAAAAGCCTATTTAATAGGCTTTATATATATTTATAATAAGAGTTAACTAGAGTCTACTAGTTATAGCTATTTATTTATTTAACTTTTTATAGTAAGAAGGAGTAGTATTATAATAGTATTATATTAGTATTAAAGTAGCCTGGGTTATTCTTATACTTATTATTTATATATCTTTATTCTAATTAACTATTAGTTCTAGGTAGAATAAGAATTATAGTTTATTATAATTTTGTAATTTTATATTAAGGATTTCAAGGTTTATTATAATTATATAGTAGTACTGGATTGTAGTATAGTAGTCTGTCTAATTGATATTATAATTAATAGTAGCTATTTGAATTTAATAGGAGAGAGTTAGTTAAAGGTAGTTTGGTTAAATATTCCCTATTTAGGAGTGGTTAAATATTCCCTATTTAGGAGTATCTTCTTATTTATTTTATAGTTAATTTAAATTTAATAAAGAATTGGGTAAATATCTACTTAAGTTCCTAATATAAATAGTAGATTTTCTTAAAGGCTTAAGTATTATAATAGGAATTCTTATAATACTTAGTAAGGTATTAGAAGAATATATTAATATTCTAATTATACTAAAATTTCTATATTATATAAAAGTTGCTAATTTATATTTAGACTTTAGGTAATAAATTGGTCTATAGAAACAACTAGAAGTTTTGTAGTCTTCTAATAAAAATTTAATTAACTCCTAATTTATATTATATAGTTATTTTTTATATAGGAAAGTAGAGGGTATTATTATTAAAAGGGGTACTAATAGGGAGTAGTTTCTTTTTTATATAAAGTATTTATATTGTTTATAGGGTTATTTTATAGTTTTATTAGAATTGTATGAAGGTTTTTTAGAAGAATTAGTTTTTAGTTTTTATTAAGTTAGTCTATTATTAGTCTATTAGAACTCCTACTAGGAGTTTAATAATATTAATATTTACTATTATCTTTTACTATCTTCTATTTCTTTTATATAATTTACTATTTACTATTAAGTTAAATTTAGGTAGGAAGTTCATTAATATTAGAAATTAGTTATAAGAGATATTTTAGTAGTATTTTAATAGTATTATAATAAATTTGAAGAGTTTATACCTAAGGTGAAAATTCTTTACTAAACTTTAGGAGTAGTAGTTATATAGAGTTCTAATGGCAATATTTTATATAAATCTTAAGGCGTAGGTCTGTAATATATACTTTCTAATAGAAATATAAAGATTAATAATATATATATTTATTACTATATATAAATATAGAAGGAATAAGACTTCTATTTTAAAGACTTATAAGATATTTATTAAGAGACTTTTTAAAATTAAAAAGAAGTATATTTTAATATAATAAAAAGTTAGATATTATAATTACTTAAGAATTACCTTATTAATAGAAAGGTATAGTTCTCTGTAAATAAGAAGACAATAAAAAAGAAGTTAGTACAAATATTTAATAAAGATATATTAATTTAGTATATAGAAGAAAGTATTAAAACTAATTAGAAGAATTACTACTATTGAAGATAAGAAATAAAGAAGAATTTAAAATATATTAAATAACTCTTATAAGTTAGAAGATCTATACTTATTAAAAGATAATAGCCTTTTATACTAGAGAATTTAAAAGGAAGAATAATTCCCATCGAAATAATACTATTGATATTAATTACTAAGAGTATATTAAACTAATTAAATCAAATATCTAGATAATTATATTCATATAAAACCTTATTATAAAGAATAGCTCTAATTAGAAAGAATAATAACTAGGACTAAAAGGATTCTTAAGGTTTTATATATGTCTTAAAAAGATTTACTAGATATCTCTAAACTAGTATATTATTTTTAGTTAATCTTATAAGAAGATTAAAATATTATTTAATAAGATATACTATTTTAATAAGAGGTATATAAATAAAACCTATAATATTTTTAAAGATAAGATATAGATATTTGTTATTAAATATATTAGTTATAATATTAAATAGGACTTTATAAGAAAAGTACTTAATAATATATTAATTAAATAAGTATATACATATTATAAGATATTAATTATATTAGCTTTAAAAAACTTCTTAATTATTTAAATAGTTATTATAATTGAAAAAAAGTTTGAAATTCCCATAACTTATTATTAGTATTATGAAAAATGAAGAAATATAAACCTTAAGATATTTATTAAAGATTATAATTATATTAATATAATTGAAATATTTGAAATAGTAGTAATAAGGATTAATTTGTTTAGATATATTTATTTAAGCTTTTAAACCTTAGAAGAGAAAGTACATGAAGAAATATATATAATTATATACTAAATATATGATATAGTCAATAAATCTTATAATATTATTAGAAAGGTAAAGCTGATTATTAATAGATTATAGAAAGGAATTATAGAGATTTTTAAAAGTTAATCATAACAATTTAAATACGAAGGTATGTATATTTTAGATTATAATTAATTTCCAGCTAATTTAATATATAATAGCTAAAAGTACATATGATATTTTAACTACTAATAATTATATTGATTTGTATATTGAATGAGTAGAAGTAATATATTAAAGTTAACTTATAAGAAATCCCAGAATATAAATATATATAGAAAATACTAAATATACTTAGAACTAGTTATGAAATCTTAATTAATAAAATATATTACTAGGGAATATAGAATAGTAGTATTGTATTTTAGACAAATATTTATTATTAATATTAAGTTAGTAATAGAAATTGCTACTTACTTTAATAATACTATATTAATAGAAGTAACTATAGAGATATTATATAATAATATAAATAAGATATTAGAAGAGAATCTTATAATAATTTATTTTATAATTATAGATAGTAAAATTAGAATATTTAATCTTAGGAAGTTTATAGAAACTTGTAGAAACTATACTTATTATTACTCTATAATACTAATTAAACTAAAGGTTTTCCTAATTTCATAGTTTTCTAAAATTACATTTAAGAATATTATCTTAGATATAAGACTAAGAAGACTATTTGTAAGAAATATACAATAAGTAAAGATCTTTTAGAAACTTATACTTAATATCTAATTTAATAAGACTAATTTAAACATAAATATAGAATTTAGAAATAGATAGAATTTTATAAATCTTAATATTGAGGTATTTAGTTACTTTTACTCTATACCTGAAGTAGAATCTCAGCTCTTTACTTTATATATAGATTTAACTATAGATTTTACCTAATAATAATATTTATACTAATACTAGCTTATAACTAGTTAAAATAGTAATAAAGTTACCTATTATTATAGATAACTATACTCCTAATTCTAATATTTAACTTTATAGTAATAGAGGACTTTATAGTAATAATTAGGGAGAGCTTTATTAAGACTAAGGTTTTATATATATAGCTAAAGGTAACTACTAAAGTTATAAGGTTGAGAACCTTTTTGAATTTCTTAAAAATAGAATAAAATAGAGTATTAAGAACTAGGTATTCTATAACTTATTACTCTTTTATACTTTTTATAATAGATTTAAAATCCCTTTGAAATATATATAGCTACTTATAAGAGGAGAAGTATAAGATAAATATAATAATATTTATTTATAACCCCTATGATTAAAGTTATTAGTTTATTTAATTAAGTTTTAATACAATTATCCTATAAGTTATATTTAATAAGTAGTTTATAGATATTGAAAAAATAATGATCTAGCTATCCTACAAACTGCTATACTAAACCAAAAATTTCAGAGACTAAATATGAATTAGATAATATTTTAATATTAATATATTATTATAATACTAATTACTAGATACTTTAGAATATTATAATAATATAATTATAAAGATTTTAAAAGTTATTAAGTTATATGAAAAGTATATATATTTATATGAGTATTATTTATATATTAGCTATATTTAATATATTAAGATTATTTATTAATACGAATAGGCTTAGCCTTATTATACTTATATAGAGAATATAAGTTAGTTTATATTGATAGTAGAGAACTTTTATATTAGTAGTATAAAGTTTTATCTTAAGGGTAAGTAAAGCTTAGTTTGTAATAAGGATATTAAGACTGCAGATATTAAGGTTATAATAAATACAAATAGAATACTAATAACTAGTAGTAATTAAATATCTTAAGATATTTAAATTATGTATTAATAGCTATAAAGGTATGAGGGTATGGGGTTATTATAGAAGAAGTTATTAGTTATTTATTATCAAAAAGGTTAATATAAGATAGATATACTAGTTACTATAGCTATAAGGGGTTTAGCCTTAGATTAATTAGGAGCTACGTATAGTAGTTAGTAGGGAGGTAGGAAAGCTAAAGTTATATTTTAAGAGGTAATATATCTACTGATAGTTATAATAGACAGCGAGCTATCAGCCCCTCCTATAAATCTTAATATAGTTTAAATACTTATATTTTTTAGAAAGATTAATTTTAATATTATACTAATAATTATTCTATTTCTTCTTAGTGTTCTTAACATATATCAATTCTACATTTATTATAATACCTTTGATAATAGAACTAAATAAGAAGGAATATTATTACTTATAGAAAGAAATAGTAAGTATTTATAGTTCTTAGTCTAAAAAGACTTCTATAATAAAACTATTCACTTCCTTATAGAAATAGTAATACAGTAACTTTATAAGAAATCTAGCTATTTTAATATTTCAAAAGTTAAATAGTGTTTTTAATAAAGTAAGTTAAATTATAATTATTAATAAAGTTAAAGTAATTATCAAAAACTATTATTAATATTAAATAAATAGTAAAATCTTATATTAATTGAAATTTAACTTTAAAGATAACTATAAGTTTAATGTAAAGATTATTATAAGTATTTTATATCTTAATAGTAATAAGCCTATACTATATATAATTAATATATTAATAGTATTTATAACTATAAGGTTTATAAGGAATACCTCTATAGAAAATATATAATATATATTAGGGGTATATTAGACTAATATATATTATAATCCCCTAAATAGAATTATTACTAATATAAGATATAGCTTTACTACTAAAAACTTTGAAAAAGAAGTTAGTAATATAAGTAGTAAGATAAAGATTATACTAATTAAAGCTTATAATAGTCTTAGTAAGGTTAAATAATACTATACTCCTTTATAGAAAGCCTATAAAATTATATATAATAGGAAATTAGAAATACTAAGAAAAGAAATATTTTAAAATATAATAAGCATAATTAGTAATACTAATAACTTTAATAGTTCTATATTAACTTCCCTTTTCTTTAGAATATATTTATACTTTAACGTATTATTATTACTATCTTTAGATATAATAAGATGTATAGTAATTATCTAAAACGTAATAGAAGAAGTATATAAGATTTCTATATAATATTAAGTTTTAGATGTTTTAAATATATATAATAGTTCTTCTATTATATCTACTTACTAGTTCTTATTATAATTAGAAATATATATCTACTAAGAATACTCAAATTAAATTAAACCGTTTAGACTTATCTTAATTATTAATAAGATATTTATTATAGAGATAGAAAGTAGGCCTAATACTCTCTAAATAATAATAATTAAATTATATTATTAACCTTAAGTTAAAAGAAGTAATAATAAGAACCTTTATAATAATAAAACTAAGAAAGAAATTTTACTTAAAGAAATAGTTATAGTAATAATACCTAAAGAGAAGCTAGGATAATAAAGATAACTATATAAGAATAATATTTATTATAAAAGTTACTTTTTCTAATACTATATAATATAATACTTAATTTATAACAAAAGAAGTAGAAGTACCAGCTAAGACTATTAATTCATATTGATATACCTTTATTATAATACTAGGTAGATTTTTCAAAAGGTTATATACGAAAGAGTAAGAAGCCTTATTAGTGAAAAGAGTACTACATCTTAAAGATTTTAATATTTAAGAATATAAGTAGCAAAAGATCTTTAACTTTAAGTGTATTGATAGGGCTAAGAATACTAACGACGCATCTTGTGAAAAGTTCTAACTAGTTATTAAGAAATCTAATAATTAAGAGAAAACTAATATTTTTACCTAATTATTAATAATATAATAAACTAGTTATTATTTTATACTAGTACTATTATAATCTAATACTCCTATATAAGTCTATCTTTATAATATTACTTAAGTATATATATAAATAGAAATATAACTAAATTACCTTATATTAATAAAACTACTTATAGGCTTATAGTAAGTATATTTAGAAAGTACTATTATTATGATTATCTAGTTATTATATAGTTTTATAGAATTAAATATATATTATTATGTAATATATTCTTATTATTATAAAGATAGACTAAGGATAGAGAATTTGTTATATAACTTATATTCTGTAATTTCTAAATTAGATCATTTTTATTTTAATATTATAAGTATATAAATAGATAATAGTTTTAACTTCTTTTACCTAGATTTGATAATGAAGAAGAAGAAGAATTCTAAAAATTAAGATTTATAGTAAAATCAAAATTAATACTTATAAATAATAAGCTTCTTACTTTTAATAGAAATATCATAGTTCTTAAAGATCATAATAATATAACTTTTAATTAAAAAAGGTAAAATGACGAAATTAGACTTATTAATTATACTTTGAATACAATAAAATAGTATATATTAGATAATAAATATAAGAAGTATATATAGCTTTTATATATTAATTAGAAATATATTTTGACTTTTCTTTTATAGCTTAATATAAAGACTTAATAGAAGAAGATATTAAGAAGCTTAATAAGTATTTTATATAATAAATAAACAATTTCGAATAAAGCTTAATATTGATCTTTCTAGAATTAAGGAAATAAAGTTTTATATCTTTATTAAAAGATTTCTTAATAATCATAAAAATATAGAATTTTAATTAGGATTTATTATTATTCTAAAAATAGAGGGAAATAATAAGAATAATAATATTTTTGAACTTAGAAGTAATATTATCTATTTTCTTTCTACTAAGTTGAACAGAGTTATATAAAATATATCAACTTCTAAAATCTATAATATAACTATAAGATTTAATATAAAATATATAATTTCTACTACTTTTAAATAAATAATTAGATATTCATAAATATTGATAGTACTAATAGTAATCTTTATTAATTCTTATGCTTTCTATAAGTACTTTATTAAATTAAGTATTATTAAAAAGAAGTATTCTATAGTAATATTATAATAGTTTAATAATTATATAAATAAAAATAGATTTCTAAGATCTATTGGATTAATAGTCAAGATAATTCTATAAAAAGTATAACTAAGAGATTTAATAATTAAGTCTTTAAAAAGCTTATAATGAAAAATAAGGTGATGTTTAGATAGAAGGATAGGTTCTAAGAATTACTAATAGTAATAAGAAGAGGAGATAAGATTAAAAAAGATATATAAGATAATAAGAAAAGAGTAATATAGATAGAGAGAGGTATACTATAATAAGAACCTAAAATACTTAATATAATATTAAATAAAAAGCTTATTCTTATAGAGAAATACTATTCATAGTGTTTTTATAGTTTCTTATATAATAAAAGGGATTTATATAACTAAAGGCGGTTATATATTGCTTTTGCGTTTTATACTAATTTTAGCGTTTAAGACGTTTTAGCTATAAAAAGAGTATTATTAGTATTAGGTTGAATATAATACTAAGGTAGCTAAAACTATAGCAGTAAGTAACTAAGTAGTCAACTTACTTATTTAGACTAATAAGATTAAAAAGGTTGATATATAGATTTATCCCTATAGTATATATTGTATTTATATATATTATAATCTAGATATAGATATTACGAATAGAAACAACTAGTTATATATCATTTATATAATGAATTAATTATAATATTCACTAGTTATAAACTAATCGATTATCTTAACCATAAAAAGTAGTTTAAGATATATTTAAAATAATATTGAAAATATTTTCTATACAATATCTATTATATATTATAACTATATAGTAATCTTTGAAGTTAGTTTAAATTTAATTTAATAGGAATATTACCTAATCTTTTGGTAAACCTATATTATATAATATTAAAAAAGATAAATCCTTATTTATAATACTTCAAGTTTATAATTTCTTAAATTCAAAATTCCTATTGAACCTAAATATCTAATTCTTTATATCAGTACTTTTTATATTAATAGGCTAAAGTTATAGTATAATAAAATAAGTTATATTAGTAATATTATTAAGTTATTTAAGAATATAATAAGTAATATTAGTTATTATTAGGAATAATACGCTTGTGAGGTAGAGTTTGCACTAGCTAAACCTTAGGTACTAGTACTATTTCTATAAGTCTCGCCCTATTTAAATTATTTAAAATAAAACCTTACGTAGTATATATAGCTATATTTAGTTATATATAATATATACTAGATTTTACGCCCTAATTATATATAATAATTAAGAGTCTTATAATACTAAAAAGCTACTAGGCTAAATATATATACTATAATAGTTTAATATATCTTAAATATTAAGATATCTATGAAAAATACCCTTTTTTAATCCTTAAAAGAACTAATTAGTAGCTAATTTAATATAATACCTTTTAAATAGAAGCTAAAGCTTAAAACTTATAAGATTATTTTACTTTAAAATAACTACTTACTAAAGCCTCCTTTTAGAACTTCTTTGAAAGCTATTCTTAAGTTATTTTCTGAAAACTAGGAAATATTAATAAAATATCAAAATATTTAAATTAAGTATTCTTAAAAGTTTTATTCTTATAGAGGCGGATTATAAAGAGGATTAATAACTCCCTATAAATATTACTAAAGAAATTTATATAAAAAGAATTATAAATTTTATAGAGAAAAATCTAAAGGCTTATATAGCTTTCTATAGTTTCTATATCTTCGAAACTTAAGAATATTAATATAAGTAGTTAAACTAAGCTTATATAATAACTTAGATCTTTAGATATTTAAATAAGGTATTTTAATATTAATACTACTATATAGAAGAAAATATAATAGTATAAACTACTAACTTCTATAATTACTTTAATATTACAAATAACTTATATTTCTAAAATACTGTTTTAGTATAGTATAAGATATTTATAATCTACTAAACTTAAAAATCTAATGATAAGAATAATAATTAAAAGATAGCTTTAGAAGTAATAAAATATTATATATAAATTTCAAATAGTTAGCTATATTGTTTTTATTACTAAAATACTTTAAATTGATAATCTTATAAATTTATTAGTTTTCTTACTAACTAAGTCTTATATATAAAACTATATATTTATAATTTAAAACTACTTAAACTTTATACCTCTAGACGAAGTTATTTTAATTATTATAAAAACGATCTAATATCTCCTTAAAACCTTTTTATATAATAAGATTAATTGAGATATTTGTAATATTATAATAAAAGTTCTAATTATGATTTTAAACTCTTAAAATAATAAGAAGTACTTTTAAGGTTTAAATAAGCCTCTATACCTTCTAAAGTATTAATTAAATTATATTTTAATATACTACTATTATATATACTTTTAGTTGGTTTAAGAAAGCTAGATACTAAATATTTTAATTAAAAAGAAGATTAAATAATTACTAGCCTTAAACTTAGATTTCTTAAAAAAAGTTTAAATCTTTAGGTAATAATAACTATATAGCTAGCTATCTAGCTAAAGTAGCTATAATATTATATAACAAACATATTATAAAGAAAGATTTTAGTAATACCCTTTCTAAGATTCTTTTATCTTTAATTTGGACGTTTTAGTTAATATTCTTTAAAATATAGAGTATTTTATAATTTTCTGAAAAGTTTCTATAGAAGATTATATTTAGTATAATATAAAGCTAATACTTATTAAGAGCTATAGATATATTGAGATCTTTATTATAATTAGTAAAAGTAAAAAGGTTAAACTATATCTATATAATATTACTTTCTATATTATTCTAACTATAAACCTTATTTCCTTTTAGTAATTAAAAAAACAAGACTACTAGTAGGATATTGGGCTAAATTACATATCATAACTATAGAAGAATAATTACTCTAAAATTATAATTATTAATATTCAACATAGCTGGTAAGTCTTTAAATACTATATACCTTATAAGAGATTAACTATTTTAGTAGTATAATTAGTATAATATAAATTCTCTCCTATATATTACTACTATTAGTAGTATACTATATATACTATTTGAAAGTTCCTAAGAAGTAATAAATAGTTCTAGTATTAATAATTAGAATATCTTAAAAAAAAGCCTTTTAATTAATTTATCTTAACTATATAAAGTATTTATGTTACTAATAGCTACTTAAAGTATAATGAGTATTAATTTATTGAAAAGGTATGTAAACCTTATAGTATTAATAAAATAAAATATAAGATCTAATATATAGAGCATAAGAGTATTTTATATACTACTCCTAAAAGATATTTTATTTTTAACTTCTACCCCTATTACTAAAATTATAATAACTATATCTTAGTTCTAATCTTTATAAATAGAACTACCAATTACTCCTAAGATTTCTATCTTATTAATTATATTAGGGTTATTATTATAAGGGTATTCGAAAGTTTTATTATACTTCTTAAGTATTAATATAATATTAATATTAAAGTCTTTAAATATAATAATAAGGTTTCTAGATATAAGAGTCTAAGATACAATCTAATTTTATAAAGTATATATTTTAAGCTATCTACTTCATATACCTAGAGCTAAAATAAGAGTACTAAGCATATTAGAATAATTATTAAGGTCTATATAAGAACTATAAGGTATAAGAGTAAACTATTTTACAAATTCTAATTTGAAACTTTATAAGTAGTAGTATTTTTTATAACTAAATATTAATATACTTTTTAAACTAGTAAATATTATATTAAAAGCTTTATGAAGCTACTTCAAAAGATAATACTATAAAGCTAAACTTAGCTTACTTCTATACTTATAGTTATGAATACTTTATTTTAATTCTAAATATAAAACTTCAATATAACTATTTAATGTATTTTAAAAAACGTATTTTTATTAGCTTTTTACTTAGTAGTATTTTAACCAAATAATATTCAGTATAGAACTTAGTCTATAATAAAGTTATAATAATTTATAATATTTCCTTTAATAAAACATTCTTTTTCAATAAAAGTATAGCTTTTTTATAAAATAATTTTGAATAATTTGATTCTAATGAAATCTCTTCTTAGTTATAGGAGTAAATAATTATGATAGAACTAATGAAAATTAGCTTAACTACTTACTTAAACCTTAATAAGAACCCTAATAAAATAGTTTATATTAAAATAAGAAGTAATTATAATAATTTGAGGTTTTATATCTATATAATAATTACCCTCAAGCTTTATAAAGTACTATTTAAAACTACGAAATTCGTATTAATAATCTTTCTAGAATTACCTACTATATTCTTTTACAATCCTATTTATATAAATAAAGCTATAGGGTGGTAAGGAGTTTAGATATTTTTAGAAAGAATTAACTATAAGGTATGAATATAGTATTATACTAGAATTACGAGGAGATCTTTATTTAAAACTACTTTTTCAGCTAGTACTTTTTAGTTCTTTTAAAATACTCCAAAATATTCCTATTTATAGTTATAAGATAATATAAATAGTTAACTAGAAGGAGTTTTAGAAGTTTAACTTTTTGAAATATTCTAAAATATAAATATTATGAATTCTAATAATAAATTTTAGTTATAAGGTAAATTAGATATTAGAGAATATTTATAATATAGGGGAATAGAAGCTCTTATTCTAAGAGTTTTATAGTAGGAACTATTATTATTACTTATATTTTACTTAGTAGTATTTATTTATCTATATATTAAAACTATAATAATAACTAAATCAGTTTATCTTAAGAGTTATATTGAATTATATTTTTAGAGTGAGAGAAGTAAGGCTCTTATAAGAAACTTAAAGGTTTTAAAGTATTACTAGGTTTCTACTTATAAACTTAATAAATATAAGTATTTCTTATAATTTAGAATTTAACTAGTTATCTATAGATATTAATAGTTATAAGATAATTATGAGACTTATATAACTATTCTAATAGGTATATTATTTCGAATTCTTATAGTAATTACTAAGTATCTTAATCTCGAGTTATTATAATATAATATAGTTAATACTTCTATATATATAGTATTTAATAAGGTTATTTATATAGAGATACTACTAGGTTACTAAATATTAAGTAAGATCTACTATTTTAATAAAATATTATATAGTTTATAGAAATCTCCCTTCTTATAAAAATACTACTTAGAAGTAAGTTTTAAGTATTTTAATTTTAAACTTATTATAAAAAGGCTATATCATTAACTTAAGAAGTATATCATCTTCTTTTTTTATATTAATAACTATATATTCTTATTCCCCTTAGAAGATATATCTAAAATACTTATATTATTAGTAAATTCTTAAAAGAAGTATTATTTCAAGGAAAGTAAAGACCTATAGTAGTTTCTTAGTATTAAGGCTTTTCAGAATTAAGTAGTATAGTAGCTATAGTCTTTATAATTAGTATATATGAAAAACCTCCTTGATTATTTTATAAAATATATATAATATATTAAATGTTTTAAAATACTTTTGAAAACTAAAAAGCTCTTATTATGATATAATTAAGCCTTCTATATAGAGATTAAGTACTACTAATAAAGCATCAGCTTTATTAATTATACTGTAGTTATAATAAAACTAGATATTACCTATATAGTAAGCTGATTATTACATTTCAATTAAAACCTTTTTGATAATTATTATATAGAAGTTAAATAAATAATATAATATTTCAGCGAAATAAAAAACTTCTACTTTAAATTTAGTTATAAGGCTAGAGATTCATTTAACAGCTTTATAATTACTATAGATACTAGTTTTATAGATAATAGTAATAATTGAAAGAATTCTTGAGTATATACTATATATCTATTAGAAGCCTAATTATATAGTAAACTAATGAATAAGATATTATTACTATTTTAATAACTAAGATAGAACTATTAATACTATTTCAAGCTATTTAAAAAGCTATTTTTACTAGCTAGTTTATTACTATACTCTATATAGATTTAATAATAAATATATTTAATAGAAATAAGATATATAAGTCTTACTTTATTATCTGAATCTAATATAATAACTAGTAAATAATATAACCTATAATTACTAAAATAGTATAACGATATATAAAGCTATAGTAAATTAATATCTAGAGCTACTAGCTATAATAAGAAATTATATAGGGGTATTTTAAAGTTAAATATATATCTTTAAGAAACGTTATAGCTGATAATTTTATAAAGTTTCTCTAGAGCTACTAGTTTGGTATTTTCATTATTTAGATTAATATAATAGACTAGTCAAACTACCTGAAGTTATAATAAGAAGAGGAATTTTAAGAGGGATTTCTAATATTTAAAGATTTTAATAAAACCCTTAATAGTTAGTTAGAATTCAAACTATAGTAAAAATAATTTTAAATAAAAGGCTTAGGGGTATTAGAAACACGCTCTAGCAAATAGGAAGTACCTAAATGGCTTATAAATAGTATTATTCTTCCTACTAAAAAAATAAAGGTTTAATAAAAGTAGTAGGATAATAAAGAAAGCTTCTTATAAGATATAAATAAAAGGTTTACTTAGTATTATTTCAAAAAAGCTAACCTATATGTAAACCTTTAAAGCTAGGGGGGTATATTAGGAATAATATACTTATAAGGTAGAATTTACACTAGCTAAACCTTAGGTATTAATACTATTTCTATAGGCCTCGCTTTACTTAAACTACTCGAAATAGAGCCTTACGTAACACGCATAGCTTCGTTTAGTTATATATAATACACACTAGATTTTACTCCTAATTATATATAATAGTTATAAGTATTCTAAAAGTAATAAACTCCTTATTTATAAAGCTTATTTTAAAAGTAAGTTTGCTAATAAATCTAATAGAGATTTAAAGACTTTTAAGAAGTCTGAATATTTTAATTATATTAATTTAGACTTATAAAGATCTGTTTTACTAGAAACCTTTTATTACTTTCAATATTTTATTTTATATATAAATAGGTATCGTAGATCTATCTAGGGAAGGGTATTAAGAAGTAAAGGTTTAAAAGAAGTTACCTTAGTTTTTAGAATATTTATTAATATAATTAACAATAAGGATAATAATAAGAGAATTAAGAAAGTTAATATAAGTAGTAGCTTTAGGCTTTCTAATAATAGAATGAAAATTATTTATCGTAATAATAGTATTATTTATAATATAAGATGACTTCATACTTATAAGTTTAATAGTTTAATTAAGAAGGTTATAAGAAGTATAATTAATAAAACTAAAGTTTTTTTCTATGATTCTAGTTTATGTTTATATTCTTAGAAGTTATTCATATTAGTTTCTATTGATATTTATAATAAAATACTTCATTCTTCTATCTAATTTAAAGCTTTATATATATTAAATTATTTTTCAATATTAGAAGTTGGCCATGAGAGATACTTTAGTAATACCTTAATAGTATTATAATAAACTTGAAGAGTTTATACTTAAAGTGAAAACTCTTTATGAGATTAAGGGGTAATAGTTATATAGAGTTCTAATAGTAATATCCTACCCAAGCTTTAAGGCTTAAGTTTATAATATACTTCCTACTATCTTTCTACCTAATTATTATAATAATATTAAATATGAATAACTTTAATAATATACTAGTAATATCTAGTTATTTAAGTTAATTTAACTAATTAGAAAAATCTATTTAAATTATCTCCCCTAGGCGTTATTAATTTTAAATAGTCTTATTAATAAGAAAATTTAAATATTACTAATATTAGATAGTTTTACTAATAAGAAAGTTTATAATATATTCATTCTAAGTAATCTTATATTATATTCTTCTTATTACTAATTTATAAGAAGCCTCCTTCTTCTTTATTTATATAGATTTATTCTTCTTTCTTTAGAATTATATAATTTCTTATCTTATACTTATTATAATATTTCTATTTTACTATCTTTCTATTTATATTACTCCTTCTTATATTTCTTCTACTATTATATCTACTACTATAACTATTAGTTCTAGACTTCTTAATAATAACCCTTCTTATTACTATATCCTTTCTAAGTTTAATATTTATACTTATAATAATTATATTATTAAGAGTAATTCTAATAATAATAAGAATTAACTTCTTAATATAATTATCTCTACTTATTTTAACTTTTATACTCAGTATAATAAGAATAGCTTCTTTTAAACTTATATATTAAGTTATAATCAATCTTATTATAAATATCTAAAGTTAAAGAATAAGTATAAATAGGACTCCTACTCTTTTACTATTAATTCTAAACTATATACTACTAGCTACTAAGTTAATACTCTAATTATACTTAGTAAATATATTATTACTTTTATAACTCTTACTACTAATAATAAAAGTAATTCTAAAGGCTACTATATTTCTATTTTTTTACTAGAACTTTCTACTATAATCTAATATTATAATAACTACTTTTACTATACTTAGTAAGGATTTCCAGTCTATATTACTATTATACTTATTATTCCTTCTTTATATACTAAAAGTATTCTTATACCTACCCCTACTTTTACTCCTAAATAAGTCTTTATTAATTTTCATAGTATTATATAGATAATAATAAGTTTCTCTTCTTTCTTTCTCTTATTATTTTTATATTAATTTTCTTATAGTAAAATATTATAATATATTCTAATACTTATACTATATCCTATTAATACTATAGCTATATCCTTAGTTTTATTAATACTAGTTTATCTATCTATTACTATTATATTATTACTAGTTCTTATTAGTACTATTAATATTTTATCCTTAAGTTAATACTACTTATTATTATTCTTAATAATAAGGAGGAGGAAGAATAGGATAATAATAAAAAATAAGAAGACTTCTAGGAATATAAGGAGGAATAAGATAATACTAATCTTTTTATTTAATTTATTTATTTAAAACCTAAGAAGTAAGTTTTATAGTAGTTTATATATATCTCCTATAGATTATTATATTATTTAGTTTATAGTTTATATAGCTTTTTATTATTAGTGAATTAATATTAGTCTATTATTCTTTCTAATATTTCTAAATTATAATTGAAATAATAATATAGTTTTATTATTAATAAGACTCTTTAAGAGTTTTTATATTAAGATATTGAAATCTCTCTATTTAATTATTATATTATACTTATAATTCTAATTTAAACATTTTTTACTACTAATATTTCTTTAATTTTATATTGTTTATAAATCTTATTATTTCTTCTAATAAGGATTAGAATAGAGTTAGAATATATGTCTATATACTATTATAATAGTAATAAGTTATCTTCTACCTACTTAAGAAGATTAATATAGAATATTAAATATATACCTATAGAGATATCTAATATAATATTTTGTAAGTTTAATATATTAATAAGCTAGTATTTAGAAGCTACTTAGTTAAGCTTCTTATTTAGCTAACTTATTTCGATATATTTTAGTAATAGCTATATTTTATCTCTAACCTAGAGCTTCTTAGTTATTTATTATATCTTATTAATATCTATTTTATTATATTACTATATATATATTATTACTACTTAACTTATAGTGTTAATATTCTTAAGATGAAACAAAAATACTAAGGTCTATTTTAAATTAGAATAAGTAGTCTATTCTACTCTTAAAGAATATAGAATAAGTATAATATTAAATTTATTTAGAAGTTTATTTAAATTAATTTTAATAGTTAAAGAATCCTTATTATTTAATATTAATTAGTATATAATAAGATAGGCTAGTTAGTTTAGTTATAAGAAGGTAATATATATTTATAGGAATATTTAAATCTTAAATATTACCCTTTCTGTCCTACCCTCTATCTAGAGGTAGAATAATATTAATAATAATAATAATATTCTAGTTAATTAATATAATATTATTTAAGAAGTACTAATTTAGTTTAAACTATAATTAGTAATAATTAATATAGAAAAACTATAGAACTACTACTAGGTATCTTAGAATTTCTTTATATACACTTTAGTAGCTATAGATATTATAACTTCTAACTAGATATATTTAAATAATTAATCTATAATTACTATTAAAAGCTTAAGGTTTTCGTTTCTAGTAGATAGTAGTTTTAATAAAAAGTTAATAGAAATCTATAATTAACACTTATTAAGAATTAATAGGAATTATAATTAGTCTTGGTAATATCTATAATTCTCTATAAGTATTAATAGATATTATAAATTTAGATAAAATATTTAATATCTCTTAATATACTATCTTAATACTAGTTTTATAAGAATACTATAAATATTAAGTTAATATTAAAATAATTTAAAACTAGAGAGTTATAAACTATTTAGAAAATTATAATTATTAGTAGTTTATACTTAGGGATTTAGACCTAGTTTTAATATAATAAAATATTATTCCTCCTTACTATATAATTAGCTATTTATATCTTTATTAAAACTTCTAGTAAGAATATCTTTACTACTTAGTAGATAATTTCTAAGCGAACTCTATATATTAATAATATTATAATTACTTAATTCTATAGTATTCATAATATAGTAATATATAACATAATATATCTATCTAGTGATTTATTAGTAATATATTAATAAGTATCTTCTATCTATATAGCTTGTCTTTAACTTCTTTCTATTTATATATTATAAATTAGGAATATTAGAAAAAGCCTATTTTAACTTTTAAAGTTAACCTAAAAAGGTTAAAAGACTTATATTAAGAGTGTTAATTTTATTATATTATTTTAGCCTTATTAGGAGAAAGTATTAAGATATTTTATAACATAGCCTAAATAGTATTTTAAAATAAAACTTAATTCTAATAAAACTTTAGCCTATCTAGTTTATCACTCTAAGATAAATATTAGGTTTATAAAGTATTCTAAAGCCTTATAGTTAAATAGAATAATAAATAGTTCTACTATAGTTTATAATTATACTAATTATATTTTCAAATATAATATAACTATTAATAGCTTTTTATTATGAATTATATAATTCCACTAAATTAGAATAAGTCTAGTTAAATAGTAAGTAACTAGGTATAATATATTATTCCTATTTTCTTATAGAAAGTAGCTATCCAATACTACTTTTAAATAATCTACTTCTACTACTATATATTACTCTAGATCTTATTATATTATAATTAACTTTAAGATAAAAATAAACTTAGGTATTTTAAATACTTATTAATATATAATATCCTAATAAAGAAGTATTCTTTTTTATTTTAATTATATAAGAAGTTCTTTTAAATTAGAAAAGTAGTTAATTAAATTATAATAGAA
>AMCV02000004.1:1561009-1597398 GCA_000350065.2 Colletotrichum orbiculare MAFF 240422
GTTTATAAAACTAAAGAAGCTTTAGATATTATAAATATTCTTCAAGACTTCTTATTCCTATATAACTTTAACTTTTTTAGAATTATAATAGATATTTCTCCCTATCTTAATAATAAAACCTAAATACTAAATTTATTTTATAGAGGATTTATATTTCTCTAAGTTTAAATATAAACTAGTCTTTTATAACTATTTAAAGACTTATTTAATTTTATTCTTATAGTTATTATTTAACTTATAACTATAAATAAAAATATTATATAGATAAATTATAATAGAATTATTAAGAATATCTTAAAATATACTATTAATATAGTATTAGAATATTATAAATATATTTATTAGCTTAAAAGAAGTAATAAGCTGTTTAAATAAGTTGAAATATATCTAAAAAGTAGTTTTATATTTATCCCCTTTTATAATTTAAATCTTATAGAAAGCTATTTAAATATCTATTTTTATAAATTATATTATTTTAAATAATAAGTATAATATCTCTTTAATTAGTAGTAAGAAGTAATAATTATAAGTATTAATAATATTAAAAATTCAATAATCTATATAAAACTACTATTTTCTCCTAAGCCTTTTATCCAAAAAAATAGATATTCTAATTATAGATAAACTAATTTAGATCTAACTTTTATCTATTAGATTTATAATTGAATATTAGATCTTAAGAAGGTATTCTTTTAATATATTATAAAGTAGCTTTTATAATAAGTCTAGTTTAATTCTATCTAGATATTTCTTAAAATAAATATAATAATTAAGAAATCCCTAGTAAGATAAGAATTTAGAAGCCTTATCTTTATTAAATAAGTCTATACAAAATATATAAATAACTAGTAATATAAATATTAATTATTCTAATATAATTAGTAACATAACTACTAGAACNTATATTAATCTATATTAAATTAGTTACTAACTACTTATATCCCCCTTCTTTTAAATTAGAAGATATTATAACTAGTAATTTAATAAAATCTATAAATCTATCTATATATATTTCTTTTAGTATATTACTAATAGTCTAGATAATTAGACTACTAATTATATCTATTTCTAACTTATTCTTTATAAAATTTAAAATAACCTTTCTATATTATAACTATAGCTTCCTAAAAATAGCTAGACATACTATTTTTAAAATTATATAGAATAAAACTTGAGATATCTAACTATTTAAATTAATATATATTCTAATTATTCTAGTATTATAAGTTTCCTAATTAATACTTAAGATAGTATTTAACTAGTATAATTATAGTAATATAATTAATATAAAATCCTACTATTATATAAACTCCTTACTAATTATATAAACTCCTTACTAATGATTCTATAATAATTATAATTACTATCAATCTAAATAGAAATAAAAGATTTATTATTTATTAATATAAAGATCAAAGAAAATAGCTTATCTGTCTATTTTTATATTTCTCTAGTTTTATCTATTAATATAGTATTATTATTAGTAGTTATACTAACCCGCCCCCTAAGGAGTTTTTTCTAAGAGGCTAGGCTTTTTCCTTATTATCTATAATCCTTTTATCTAACTATAAGATTTAAATATTAATATTAAAAACTACTAATAAGTAGGTAAGATATAGCTTGAATTTAGTAATAAAATAATCCTTAGTATTATGATATATATAAGTACTAACCTATATATATATCTATATAATTAAGGGGTTTACTTAATAAGTCTTATATATACTTATAATAAGAACTAACTAAGGCTTACTAGTTATAACTATTTATCTATTTAGCTTTTTATAGTAAGAAGGAGTAGTATTATAGTAGTATTATATTAATACTAAAATAACTTAAGCTACTTTTATACTTATTATCTATATATCCTTACTCTAATTAACTATTAGCTCTAGTTAACACAAGAATTATAACTTATTATAATTCTATAATTCTATATTAAAAATCTAAAAGTCTCTTATAATTATATAATAATATTAAATTATAGTATAATAATCTATCTAATTAATATTTTAACTAATAGTAATTATTTAAATTTAATAAGAAAAAACTAATTAGAAATAGTTTGATTATATATCTCCTACTTAGGAGTATCCCCCTATTTATTTTATAACTAATTTAAACTTGATAAAAAACTTAGTAAATATCTTTTTAAACTTCTAATAGAAGTAGTAAATCTTCTTAAAAACTTAAGTATTATAATAAGGATTCTTATAATATTCTATAGAGTATTAGAAAAATATATTAATATTCTAATTATATTAAAATTCCTATATTATATAAGAGTTACTAATTTATATTTAGATTTTAAATAATAAGCTTATCTATAAGAATTACTAGAAGTATTCTAGTCTTCTAATAAAAACTTAATTAACCTCTAGTTTATATTATATAGTTATCTTCTATATAGGAAAATAAAAAGTATTACTATTAATAGAATATTAATAAAAAGTAGTTTCTTCTTTATACAAAATATTTATATTATTTATAAGGCTATTTTATAGTCTTATTAGAACTATATAAAAACTTTTTAGAAAGATTAGCTTTTATCTTCTATTAAATGAGCTTACTATTAGTTTATTAGAATTCCTATTAGGAGTTCTATAGTATTAATATTTATGATTATTTTTTACTATTTTCTATTTTCTTTATATAATTTACTATTTAATATTTAGTTAAATTTAAATAGGAAGTTTATTAATATTAGAAGCTAGTAATAAGAAATATTTCGATAGTATTTTAATAGTATTATAATAAGTTTGAAGAGTTTATACTTAAGGTGAAAACTCTTTACTAAACTAAAAAGTAATAGTTATATAGAGCTCTAATAGTAATATCCTATATAAGCCTTAAGGCTTGGGTTTACAATATTAAGAAGCTTTTTATTAGTAATATAAAAGTATAGAGTAGTATCTATTACTATAAAATTAAACGTAAGTATTTTAAGAAGTTTAATTTAAAATTAGAGAAACATATTATAAATATCTATAATTATAACATTTATTTAGTTTAGAGTTTCCAAGCTTATAATACTACTTACTCTAGAAATATAAAAATTCTTGAAAACTAATTTAACTCTTAATAAAAGGAAGAGTCATCTATTTCTAATAATATTATTACTATTAGATCTAATTAACTTAGTAAAGAGAATAAGTCTAATTGATTAAATTTTAATAATCTTTCTTAGAATCTAGTTATTATTAGATCTAATAGAATTTATAATTCTACTAAAAATAAAAGTTACTTTCTTCTTTTTAATAAATTTAATAATAGTAATAGGAATTTAGATCTTTTTCTTAATAAGAAACAAAGTAATGGTTTGAGGACTTATCCTAATATGAATATAAATAGTATTAAGAACTTTACTAAATAGTTTATTATATCTATTGAGATTTCTTCTTTAAATCTAGAAGTTAAAAAAGATTATAAATAATGTTTATATAAAGAAAGTATACTCCTTATAATTAAAAACTATCTCTTTTTAGTTTATAATACTAATTACAATTAATATGCTTATCATAATAACTTCTTCATTAATAAATATAGTGATTTCCATGCCACTAAGTATATATTATTAGTTATTTATTAGAAAAACCAACTACTCTTTTAAAAGCTATAAATTCTTAGTTTAACGATAAGTAAATTTAAACTATGAATAAAGAAGCTAAATCTGTAGAGTGTATAGAAGTTTGGATTATTATACTATTACTTGATACTTTCTTTATTAAAAAGAATATTAATATATTAGAGGGGAGATAGGTATTCAAAATGAATCCAATAATTAGGATCCTAGGAATCCTATATATAAGGCTAGATAGGTTACTTAAGATTCTAATTAATATTATAATATTAATTATTTTGAAACATTTAGTACTACCTATAAGCCTAAATATTGTAGATATATATTAAGTATATCTATTAATTAGAACTAGAATTTGATTTAGTATAATACTATTACTATACTTTCTTATACAAGAATAGATAAACAGATATATATTAAGTTACTCACTAGCTATGTTTATACTAAAAGTTCTAAAAGTTTAGTTTATAATACTAACTATAAGAATCAGCCTTTTATTTATTTATTAAATAAGGCTTTATATAGCTTAAGATAGAACTTTAGATTGTAGTATTTATACTTTAAATCTATTTTATATAAGATTAGTTCTAAAGTATCTCCCTATAATAAAGGTATATTTATACTTGAAATTACTCTTGATAAAATAAAACTTCGGTTATTTTAGTAAATTATATTAAAAATAGACTATTAAAAGCTAGTAATTCTACTACTTTAGAATAGAATTATAGTAGTCTTTAGAGCTTTATATAAATCTAAGGTTCAAAAGAGCTTAATACTTTTCTAGGTATTACTTTTATTATTAACTGAAAGAATAAAAGTATAGAAGTAAATTAATTTAAATATACTAATAAAACTCTTATTAAGTTTAATGGAAAGAAGATCTATAGTTCTAATACTCTAATAAGTAATAAAGTTAAACTCCTTATTCATAAGGATAATACTTCAAAAGAAGAAATATTAGAATATTAAAAAGAAAAAGGGGTTTTATTATATTTAGCCTCAAGAACTAGGCTAAATATTACTCTAGCTATTACTACTTATTCTCAGTTTCCTTTAAATCTTTCTAAAGAATGTTTTATTATTTTTAATGAAATATAGGGTTATTTGATAAAGGATTTTAACTATAGGCTGATTTATAGTTATAATAATATTAATTCTCTTAATTTAATTAGAGTCATAGATTTAGACTGAACTAGAGATATAAATAATAGAAAGTCTATTTCGGCTTTTATATTCTGCCTAGATATTTATAATATTATAAGTTATAATTTAACTAAATAAAGAATAGTAATTCTATTTATTTATAGAACTAAATATATAGCTTTAATAGATATTACTAAAGAAGCTATCTACTTATATAATAACTATAGTTTTATTAATAAGACTTTAGAGCTTAGGGCTATTTATAAGCTAATTACTTTTATAGATATTTAACTAACTAGAAGGGTTAGTAAAAATACTAAATTCTATAAAAAGGCTAAGTATATTGATATTTGTTATCATTATATTAGAGATCTTACTTAAGATAATTAGATTAAGTTATATGATATTAATATGAATAATAATATTACTAATCTTTCAAAAAAGCTTTGAGGTTTAATTAAACTCAATAATATTATTAAGAAGATTTTATAGAACAATTATAATATTTCGCTTTCGTATAAAAGAAATAGTCTTAATAGTCTATTTTCTAAAGATTTATTTTTTCTTTCAACTTTATATTACTTTTAGGTTTTCCTTATCTTTCCTGATTCTCTCTACTCTATTTATAAGGTTTTTCCTTTAAACCTTTTCCAGGTTTTAGGGTTTTTAGATTTAATCTTTTAAAAACTTCTCTAATTTTCTTATATAGGTTTTATAGCTTTTACTCCTATTTAAGCTATAAAAGATTTGTTTATTTTATATATTTTAAGATAAGGTATTAGAGTTCTAGCTATTTAGTACTTATATATATTTATACTAGTAACCTATTTTAGGTAAATAAGGGCTTAGGTATTCTCTATTATTCTTATAACTCTATATTATGTATTCATTATAGGAAATTAATCATCAGGATCAAAATTATACTTTCTTTACTATTTATACTCCAAATTGATCAAGCTATAATATCAGAGTATTTAGTAAATAGACTTCCTAGTAGCTTGAGTATAATAGAGCTAAAAGCTCTATATGATATAAGGCTAATACTTCTGAAAATAAAGTCTATTTAGATATTAATACTACGAATTTCCCTACTTCCTATAGAATTCGAACTTCTTATTATTATTACTATTTATATTAGGATTAGTACTATTTTCAGGTATTATTCTAAATAATCTCTTCTTTGATAATCAAGAGTTATTAATTCCCCTTAATCTTTTACTAGTTACTTATTACTAGTTGAATATTATATTTATCTCTTCCTAAATAATAATATTAATTCTTTATTTATATCTTATTACTATAAAGCCTTTAGCTTTTGCTTTTTTTAATCTATAGCTAATAATAAAATATAATAATTACCACCTAAGATATTATAGGTTTAGCTATTACCTTTATAATATATACTTTATCGAAATACTATGATAAGCATAGGCCTAAGGCCTTTGATATTATATAAGTATTACATATATATATATATATATATATACTACTATATATATATAGTACTACTATANGTTCGTATATAATAGTTACTATATATATATATATATATATATAGACCTATATATATATATAGACCTATATCTATAAGATTTACCTTATAAATAGCAGCAAGAGATATAAAAAATGTATTATTCTACTCTTTAGATTTTAGAATACTACTTTTATAATTAAGGTATTTTTTATACCATAGATCTATAAATATAGCATTCTATATTCAATATATCTTTCTAGACCTTTTTTCTCTTTTCTCTATTATGATAGAAATAGGTTTAGGGAAGATTATCTTATTTATTTATTTTCTTTATTCTAGCTTAAATACTTGAACCCTACTTTAATGATATCTAGAAATAGATTTATTTCTCCTTGATGTCTTTAGAATTAGACTTAGTATATACTCATTTTCTTTTAGATGAATAAAGGTTAGAAGATATAATATAGTATTATTACTCTAATCTATTAAATAATATTCAGACCTTCAAAACGTATAAATAGAAGCCTTTTAAGGATCTTTTGATTATAAAAGGCTTATTTATAGACTTTATATTAACAAGTAGTAAGGAATAACAATGATAGTCTAGTTATAAATTAGTAGAAAAGCAAAAGGCTTGAAGAATAATATAGAAGGTCTAAAGACGTATTTATTCTTTTAGAATAGAATTAACCTTCCAAATCTAATTTGGAATAGATATATCTGATTTATAATAGTATAGCTAAGGATAAGAAAGAATCTTATCTTAATATAATTAAAAGCTTTCAAGGAATCTTATAAGACTAATAAGTCTAGTAAGACAGATCAGTTTACTAGCCTTTATTAGGAAATAGTAAGAAAGCTTAAAGAATAAGGAGATTGATAAAGAAGTAAATTACTTATAAATTAAAGAAGAAGATTTATAGAGACAAATTATAAGATATATACCTATTAAATAGTATAAATATGTCTAGCCTTTTAAGAAGATTGATATAAGAGATAAATGAATAAACTCATAAATTTAGTTTTTTATAAGGATATAGATCAAGTATTCTAGAAACTCTAAAGAGAGAGATATTAAGAAAATATGTATAAAAGACTAGACTTAGGCTTATTTAACTATAAGTAGCGTAAAATACTATTTATCTAAAACTAAGGGGTAAAGAGAGATCTTTATAAATACCTAGAAAAGTCTCTATATATATTATTAAACTGGTAATAGGTAACTAGTAAAAGGTGAAGGGCAATTAACAACTCTCAATTATCAAAGAATAGGTTATTTATAGTAGTATCTGAAAATAGTACTAATATTAATATAAATAGTAATAATAATAAGAAGTTTGGATTCTATAGGAAGTAGGGAACTTCGTAGTATTAATATTTAAATAGAATTTATTTTCAGAAAGATTAACCTTATATTATATGAAGCTTTTAGCTTTATTATACTTAGGCTACTAAGTAGTCTTTTTACTAAATACTCTAATAGTATAGTTCGATCAATTTAGAATATAAAGAATTAAAATAGTATAACCTAAACTCTAATAATTAAGTTTCTATAATAAATAGAAAATATAGGATTATAAGAGTCATAGAGAATACTCAAGCTGTGAAATACTTAAAATAAGTTATTAAGATAAGTATAAGTAATAGCTAAATAGCTAGAATTCTAATATATATTACTACTTAAAACCTACTAACGAGAGAATGAATATTAAATATTGTGATAGATCTAGGTAGCTATAAGGCTACTAAAATAAAGTAAAAAGGAATAGTAAAAACTAAAAGAAACCCTAAAAAAGAAGCTGTAGGTATAGCCGTATGGCTATACCAAAAAGAGGGTAAAAGTAAAAAGTAAAACTAGCTTAAGTTGCTACTATAACTAGCTAGCTATACTATAGGTAAATATATAGCTATAGAGGGCTATAGCCCTCTATACGGCTAGTAGCTATATAAATATCTATACAGCCTAGTAGTCCTATAGCTACCTAGGCCTATTATAATCCTCTCTATTTTTAAAAGCCTAAGCGCCCCCACACATTTAAAAATCATAAGAAAAAAGAACTAAAATAACAACTAAAATAACTAAAACCTAATTAGCTCTATAAGGTAAAAGAAAAGTTAAAAATAGGATTTAAATTTTAGCTATAGGTATAGCTATATATATATATATATATAACCCCTAGGTTACGCTATATGAATAGTTATACTAGTAATACTACTTTAATAGGTATATATATCTCTTAGTTTATAATAAAAGTATAGTTATTATACCTCCCCTAGTAGGAAGCCTTCTATCTAATAGAAAATAAGGCTTATTAACCCTCCTAAAGTAGTCTTCTACTATAAAACCTAAAGCTTAATAACTAGAAGTAGTTTAAATAGGCTTTAATTCTAGGAATAACTTCCCCTAGGTAGAAGCTTTTATCTAATTTCCCCTAGAGGTATTAGGCTCCTTCTTAGCTTTTAATTTACATAAAATCTAAGTATCTTTAATATAATATTATATGTATAATAATCAAAATAATATTATAACTATAGAGCTATATCTAATCAGGTTTCCTTCTTTTTTATAAAACCTTGAAGGCCTTAGGGTGGTATATGCATAGCTTTAATATAGCTATAGTCTATATAGCTGTAGTATACACTACTGTAGCATATGTAGCCATAGTATATATTGTTATAGTATATGTAGCTATAGCCCATGTAGCTGTAGCCTATATAAGGCTATACATATTGCTATAAGTATGCGAATTAATTGAAATAGCTATAGCTGTGGTTTTTATGATTTTCAGGGGTTTTTCAAGGGATCCGTAAGATCTGTAATATTAGTAGGATTAGTAGCCTTCATAGCCCATATAGCTATAGTATATATAGCGGTAGCATATATAGCTAGCCCTCTTATTATTACTTTCGTTGTTTTTAACACTTTTGCTATATATGCGGCTGTAGCTATAGCCTATATAGCTATAGCTTATATAGCTATAGCTTATATAGTTATACTGTAGCCTTTATAGCTATAACTACAACTATTAAATAAATAATCATATTTAAATGTAGTTAATAGTATTAGTCTGTAAATAGGTTAGTTAGTCTATAAGCCTAGCAGTAGATCTATATAGATAGTATAGAAGTATCTACTTATTTTAGCCTTAAATAAAGAACAATTAGGTATAAGTCCTAGATTAGGACTGTATTGAAATGAGGGAAAAAGGAATAGTAAAAACTAAAAGAAACCCTAAAAAAGAGGCTATAGGTATAGCCGTATAGCTATACTAAAAAGGAGGTAAAAGTAAATGGTAAAACTGGCTTGAGTTACTACTATAACTGGCTGGCTATGTTACGGCTAAATATGTAGCTATAGAAGGCTATAGCCCTCTATACAGCCAGTAGCTATATAAATATCCATATGGCCTAGTAGCCATATAGTTACCTAGGCCTATCACACTACTTAGCTATATAGATATTTATATAGCTACTAGCTATATAGAGGGCTATAGCCTTCTATAGCTATATACTTAACTATAGTATAGCCAGCTAGTTATAATAATAATTTAAACTAGTTTTACTTTTTATTTTACCCCTTTTTAGTATAACTATATTGCTATATAGCTATACCTATAGCTTCTCTTTTAGAGTTTTCTTTTAGTTTTAATTATTTCTCTTTACCTTATTTTAATAGAATTCCAATCTAGGATTTATACCTATTTCTTCTTTTTGTAAAGCTAGAATAAGCGAATACTTCTATACTATCTAAATAGATCTACCATTAGGCTAATAGACTAACCTATTTGCAGACTAACGCTATTAACTATATTTGAAAATGACTGTTTGTTCAATAGCTATAGCTATAGCTACAGAGGCTACGGCTAGAGATACCACAGCTACAGATACTACAGCTACAGCCGCGTATACGGCAAAGGCGTCGAAAATTAACGAAAGCGACAACAAGAGGGCTGGCTACATATACCACGAAGGCCACCAATCCCACCGATACCACGGATCTCATAGATCCCTCGAAAAACCCCCGAAAATCACAAAAACAACAGCTACAGCTATTTCAATCGATTCGCATACCTATAGTAATACATACTATCAAATTAATCGTATTATTATTATTAGAGCTAAAATCGTTCAGGAGGCTATGGAAATACTAGATACCTAGCAGGAGTATATTAATATAATTCTATAAAATATATACTTAAGATATATTTCTTTTAATTTAATATATTCTTTTAAGGAGAAATCTCTAGAGTTTCTCTCTACTTATATAAGTTTTATAAATAGATTTAAAAATAGATGCTTTTATTTATAAGTCTTTTAAGAAAATTAAATAACTTTTAAACTTATTGATTTTAAATCTTGAAATCATAATTAATAATTCTATAAATAAGTATTATAATTAGTTATATAGTATTAATCTTATTCTTCATACTTATTATCTTATTAATTAAGAGCTTTTAAGTTTTAATAAAAATTATCAGTCTTATCATATAGTTATACTTTTTACTTCTTTTTTTAATTATAGATTTTACTAAATAATATATAAGTTTTCAAAGTTAATTCTTCTTACCTTTATATTATTAACTTATATAGAAGCCTTAAGATATATTTTCCTATTTTTAAAGATTCCCTGAAACAAAACCCTATTACTTCTATCATATCTCTTAATAATCCTAAGCTTATATAAGAAATGATTAAAAATAGTATTTTATCTACTATTAATATAATAATTAGCTATATAATAATTAGTAATAAGGCTACTAATTAAAATAATAAGAATATAATTAATAATAAAGATTTTAAAGAAGAGGTATCTTCTTATTCTAAGAAAACTATAAAATATATTATACTTACTTTTAAGTTATTTATTCTTATTTTTAAGAAGTAGAAGAAACTTATTATTACTAAAACCTTTCTTCTACCTATACCTATTAAGACTCCTATATCTAAAATTATTAGGATAATTCTAACATTACTTTAACATAGATATAAATATACAAATAAGGAAGATAAGGAAAAGCTTTATAATTTCTATCTTAATTACTTAACTATCTTTTATTAAGAATTATAATACTTGTACAATTTATTATTACAGTTCTTTTTATTACTATAAGTACTATTTAATTAATAATACTTATAAGCTAGATATATAAATAACTATTTATCTCTATATTAGATTCCTTACTATTTATAATAATAGAAATATGAGATTTATAATAAGTATCTCTTATTTAACCTTCTAATTAGCTTTCCTAACTTATATATTTCTAAATAACTTCTATTAAATATTAAGAACTTTATAATATTATTACTACTATTTATACTAATTATACTAAGAATTCTTTAATTCTTATACTTACTTCTTATATATTATCTATAGTTCTTCTAATTCTTATAATTCCTATTATTATTATAGTTTCTTTCAATCATTCCTTTATAAGTAGTATTAATAGTATTAAATTTCTCTATTCAGACAAAGATTTAATTACTAACTTATATTACTCTTTTAACTTTTATTTTCTAATCTATTTAAATAGCTATACTCTTCATACTTTCTTTAAATTACTTCTTAATATTTATAAGTAAATTACTTATTGTAATAACTTTTCAAAATAAGAATCTAATAACTTAATTGAATATTTTAAGGTTTAACCTTAGAGGATTCATTTTAATTTATAAGCCTTATATCTTCAGATATTCTTTTACCTATAGACTTTAGTCTTAGACTGAAGAATATTTTACTTTCTTATATTTTTAAATTTAATAGTAATTTTATATACTTTATCGCTTATCTATATCTTATATTAATTCTACTCAAGAAAACTTAAATTATACTTCTTTATCTTTCTTAAAGCTACTTATATAATTTCTTTTAGAGAAGTCTTATTTATAGTTTGAATCTAGTTACTTTTAAAATCTTTTAAATAGTTATATTAATAAAACCTTAGTTAGACTATTTACTACTAGTTATATTAAAAGAATATAGATAACTAATAGTTCTTTCTAGAAATGTCTTAATAAAACTAATAATTATAAATATCGATATATATTAGATAAATTTAAAATCTTATAAACCTTTTAAAGATTAGACCTATTATTTAGAAGTTATTATATTAGATTTTGATTATTATTAATCTATTCTTATTAATAAGAGACTTTATTTCTTTTAAATTCTTTATTGAAAGTTGGAATTACAATAAGGCTAAGAGATAACTTTTAAATAATACTTCTTTTACTATTAAGGAGAGAGAAAGTGATTTAACTTCTTTATTTAATATTATAATTATAGATTACTTTATAAATTTCTAAATAATCTTCTTTCTCAAAAGCTTTATTATTAGACCTTAAGAGTTCTTTTAATTTTATATATTATCTCTACAACTTATATTTGAAAACGAATTAGGATATCTTCTAAACTTCTAAGTTTTATATTATATTAAAGATATTAATATTAAGTTTTATAGATATAGTTAAATACTTAGTTTACTACTTTTTAATATTAAAGATTAGGATTTGAATTAAAATAAGCTAATTAACTAGTTATAAATTATATATTAAATTATATTATAGTTACTATATATAGTATTCTATTTATTCTATTCTAGTAGAAATATATTTTATAAGATAAAACTTCTCTTTTATATAGGAAGAATTCTAAATATATTATTAGAGATTTATCTCTTATTATAGATGAATATCCTTTTAATAGGAATTCATAAGTTCTCTCTATATATATAACCTATAGAAGGTATAGCTTTTAAGGTTTTTAATTATATAAAATCTTAATACTAAGGAATTATTATAAATTTTTTTATCTTTTAAAATAATATTAAAATCAGAAATCTCATATAGTTTTTCTTATAAGACTTTAATATATTTTTAGAAAAGCCAAGATATAATTATTTATATAAAAGAAGAAAATGCTTAGTTTTTATATTAATAATAAGTTTCGCTAGAAATATAAGAGAATTATAAATCCTCAAAGCTTGTCTTAAAAGATTATTATTATAATATAAAGGATTACTAAAAACTATAGAATACTTTTAGAAGCTTTAAAAATCTATTTCATATCTTATTTTTAAGTATATTTATATATAGATTGTTTTATTAATCTTAATATAAATAAAGATATTTATTATATATTATTATAAGAGTTTAAAATTGAAATATATAGTAATTATTAGAAGTATTTTAAATCATATTCCTATATATATTACTATATAAATATTATACTTATTTTTAAATTACTAATTTCCTCTTATAATTAGATAAGTTCTTAATTTTAATAACTACTTATATTTATTGGGCTTATAAATACAGACTTAGTAATATCTAAGAACTATTCAGCTTCTTATAGTTAACTTATTAACTTTAATCTATAATTCTAAGATCTAATAGCTTTTCAAGTATATTTCCTCAGCTTCTCAACACTCCTAAGTTAATAAGTAAATATCTTAGGGGCTTTTATCCTTCTTTATATAATTTAAATATTCTTCTTGACTTATAAATTATGAATGAGATATTAAAAAGAGGAGTAATCCTTATAAATATATATTTTTCAGGCTTAAGGACTTTATCTTAAATTATAATAATTAAAGTCTTCTTAAAAATATATAAAATACTTCTTAGCTTTATTCTAAGCTTTTTAAACTACTTGAGAGTAATAAGTAATTAATTAAATAATTAGATACTACTTATATCTCTTTTTATTTACTTTATATATTAAGAGCTTTATTACTACATATACTAAATTATCTATTTTAATAAGACTTTTGAATTAATTAAGTTTTAAGTATCCACTTAAGGAAGTAATTAGTCTTATATAAGCTTTAGGACTACTATATATTTTATATCTTACTAAGAAAGCTATTGTAAAAGATATTGATAAAATAAATCTTATTCTAAGTAAAATTTATAGTTACCCTTCTTCTTTTTATTCTTTCTTTCATACACCTTTAAAGATTATTATAAAACTTATAAATTCTAGAGAGGGAGGAGGAGTAGGCTAAAGCTTAGATTATATTTTAAAATAAGTAGGTGTCCCTTTAAAACTTTACATACTTATAGATTTAATACTTAACTTAATTGAAAACTATTTAGTTATTTTGTCTACTTCCTTATTAGGATTTTACTTTATAACCAGACTTTTTAATTATTCTATAAGCTTAGTAATCTTCTTTTAAATCTCCTTAAAGTTTATATATAATGTCTTCTATATAAACTACTTAAGATTACTATAAAACAACTCCTTCTTATTAAATATTATATTTTAAGTTATAAAAAACCTTCTTTTAAACAATATTCTATATATTTAAAAAAGCTACTTAAAGTATAACCTATTAGGAATCCTAATAGAATTTTCAATATGAGTTTTCAATATTAATTCAATTTTAACTAAGCTTTACAAATTATTATATAAGCGTGATATTTATATACTTTTAAATAAGAGAGGTTTAGAGTTAATATATAGATATTCTTATCTTTCTAGAAATATTAATACAATTATTTATACAGTATCTTCTAGTTTTATAAAACTAAAGAAATAGTTATATATATATATATATATATATATATATATAGCTATTTTAAAGACTTCAAGCTATAGATTATAAAATAGAGATATCTTAATAATTATAGATTTTATATACTCTTTAATTATTACTATTACTCTTCCTAGTCTTCTATTCTATATTTAGGAATTTAATAGTGAGAATTTGAACTTAATATTTCTCTTATAAATCTCTATCTAAATTACTTTATATTTCTAGATCTTATCATTTATTTTAATCTCTTTAACTATAGTTTTATATATCATTTTCAAGAAGTTAAAAGACTTTCTAATTACTTTGAAGACTTCTTTTATTTCTTGAAATAAAGATAGAAGTTTTATAGTGTATTATATATTTACCTAGTAGGTAGCCTTACATAACGCCTAGTATTAAATCTCTATAATAATAAAAAAACCCTAGTAATATATTATAGCTTATATATATCTCTATAAGTAAATATAGTAAAAAGGACTTAGTAGTACGGCGTTTAGTTTAGACCTAGCTTTAACCTAGAAATATATAGGTAATATAAGGTAATAGAGTAGTAACTAGGTATATAAACTTACTAGTATAGGCTGTGTAATAGTCTCTACGTAGTATTACTTACGACGTTGACTCATACCGGCTAGCTACTGATAATACTACTAGTGTACCTTAATAATACCGGCTTTATAGATAAAAGAGAATGATAGAAAACTAGCCTTCTCTTTATTAATAATACTACTACTAATAATAATAACAACAACAACAAAAACACTACTACTATACTTAACCCTTATAACCTTAATACGAGTATTAATCTTATTAAAGCTATTAATAACTATAAGGATTATAACTATTTTTATAAAGACCTAAATAAGCTAGTATTACATAAAAGTGATTTTCCTACTTTTCCTAGCCTTCTTGAAGTAATTATAACTAAATTTAACCTCGAAATATTACTAATAGATAAAACTATTAGTATAACTAAAAAGTATAAGATTAAAAGAATAAAAGAGAATCTAATACTTAAAAGTAAGATATTTAGTAATAATTTTAAATACTTCAAATATATATTAGAAGTAGCACCTACTTGACGTAGTAGTTTAACATCTAGCTAGCTTTTACTATTTTATAGCAAGAGTAGTAGGTTTGAATCCTGCGGCGGGTAAGTATGACTAGTAATTATAGACCTTCTAGTTATGTAAACTAAGTATAATAATTACTACTAAGTATTAGTTCTTACTAATAGCTATTTATAGCTAGCAACTATTAATAGCTAGCGATAAGTATTACTAGCTAGCTAGTATTAATATTATAGAATAACTTATTAAGATTTTTTAAAGAAGTAATTATAATAGATAGGCCTATACTTTCTCTATTTATTAGTAATTATATTAACCAACTATATTATTACTACTTAAGATTTCTTCTATTTAAATAGTTCTTTAGAATTAGTATAAACTATAGAGTATATAAGGTAAGAGCTGACTATAAGGTATAACTATCTTTAAAGGGACCCCAAGAGGCATGTAACTTTAAATAGATTAGAGACTTTTAATATAAGTAAATATTAGAAGTAGCTTATTAAGTATCCAGAAAGTATATATATTGAAATCTATAGTAATTATTAACTAATAGTTAGGAAGGCTAAGATAGCCTAAGGTTAGAGATATTATATTATATACTATTAATATAATATTATTATAATTCGAAGACTTAAAGTAACTATAGCTATAGTAGTTAGTATGGGGCAGGTTAAGGTATAGGTCCTAGCTAGGTATTGAATATTCTCTATGTAAAGTAAAAGGCTTTTAAGTATTGTTATAAATATATATTACTTTTCTATAACTAAATTAACTAGTTTGTTTGATTATATACTAATCAACTTTAAATAGTAAAAGCTTTAAAGTTATGAGGATAGGTCTAACTAGGTTCTGAAATAGATTGAATATTATGTTTCTTCTATATTTTTAGATAGAAGAATAAACTATTTATTCTCGTTTAAGATGGAGCTTAGTATTTCTGTCTCATGTTAAGGTAAGTTTTCTTATAGTTGCGATAATAATAGTATATATATATTATAATATTACAAAATAGATTATCAATAAAATATAATATATAACTCAGATGCTATACATTAGAGATAAAGTATAGAAATTACTATAGTATATGAATATAGATTAACCCAAAAGAAGTTTAATCAGGTAATTTCTAACTATTATCCTATTAATATACTAGACTTATTAATTATAATATCAAATACCTTTATACATTTCTACTTAGTATTCTGTATTACATTTATTCAAATAAGTAGAAAATAGTTTGTTAATATTTTAGTAATATATAAAGGTATATCCTAATCCTATCCTATTGTTCATTAAAAGAAATAGTAAAACTTAAAAGAAATATAGAATTAAAGAAATATTCATAATAAAGACAACTTTGAGGTAAAGCTATAACTTTCATATATTAGTTAAGTAAAACATCTTAATATTTTAATATAGAGATTTCTAGGGAGTTCTATTAATAATGAAGTTATATTACAATTTAAACTTTTCTATTACATAGACTTTATACTGGGGGTTGTATAAGGCTACCTACTAGGTAGGAGGCTGAATACATAACATACTATTATAATTTAAATCGAAATATAGAAACATTAGATTAATATTAAGTTACTCACAATGAAAGGTTATATAAACTCTAAGGTAAATAATACAACAGTTCCTAAGAGATATATATAGCTAATAATAAGATTTACGTTTTAGTTATTAAATAAATAAATTAATAAAATAAAAAGATTAGTATTATCTTATTCCCCCTCATATTCCCAGTATCCTCTATTCCTCTCATTACTATCTAACTTTTCTTCTTCTTTTTATTGGAATTAATAATAAGTAAAACCTATTTATAAATAAAATATTATTAATCCTAATAAGTGTTAGATCAGATAGATAAATGGGTAAATCAACAGTTAAGTTATAACTATAGATAACCATAAAATCAGGAGAACTATAATATAATAAAAGTAGTATTCTTAATATGAAGGCTTATTCAAAATATTTGTAATAGTAATAATTGAATAGAAGGAGAAATAGTAATTCGATTAATAGTATAGTTAACTATTTCTAACTATTATTTATAGAAATATTAAAATTCTTATATAGAGGGTTTTTTTCAGAATTCTAATTATACTTTTAGAGTTCTAGCTGTACTACTAGAGTTTAAGCTATAGCTATAGTATATAAGCTCCTATAGCTATAGTATATAAGGCGTTATAATTATAATATATATACCTTAATATAGTATATAGGCTACTATAGCTATAATATATAGGCTGAATCGTAGTATATAGTATAATGTAGCTATAATATAATAGCTACAATAGCTATAACATATAAGACGCTATACCTATAGGACATATAACTTAAAATACTTCTAATACCCTATAAGAAATAACTCTCTATATATTTACCTTATTTACTTAAGAACTACTAAGAGTAAAAAGGTAAAATAAATATCTATTTATAAAACGACTTATATATACCTTATTTATATAGGAATATCATAGAACTCCTTATTACGTCTATTAGAATAATAGAAATAGACATTCTTTATATATTAAAATAAATCTAATATCCTCCTATAAGGTATATTTTACTAATAAATAGCTTAATTACATAAAAACTCATAAACCTTTATAGAAATAGAAAGAGAAAGATTATATAAAATTATTATTAGTTTATCTAAAGGGTAATACACACTATACGTGATCTTACCGTATAGGTGTAAAGTAGTATTCTAGTAATTTATTATTATTATTCCTATATTACGTAGTATAAAGTACTATATAAGGCTCTAGATCTATAGCGTAGTAATTACTTACTCATTACTATATATTTAGTTATAGCTAGTACTAAATACTTAGTACTTATTACTAGTAAGGCATAGAAAGCATACTACTATATATATAGTAATATATATAGTTACTATATACCTTATAATATAGTATAATTAACACTAGTAATGTTTCTTTTGCTATTTACCCTAATACCTATCTATTTATATCAGAAATAGTACTTTTAGTAATTTATACTTTTTTGTCTTAATAATAATTAAATACGTATTTATGTATTCTATTTAAATTATCTATCTTTCTACCTAACTACTTATATGGTTTGAATTGATATATTTCTTAAAGGTATAATTTGAAATGCTTTCTGTGAAAACATTAGTAATATTATTATCTCTATCAATCTACTATACCTTATAGAGTATATAGTATTTATATAATTATCTTGATACTATAATACTAATTATAAGGCGTTTTTCTGTAGTAATACTAAATTCTACAGAATACTTATAGAGTAAGTATAAGTTAGTATATATAATAGTTAGAATTTAAAAGAACTTTTAATATTTAAAGATTCTTTCAATTTATATAGTTATAGTATAAGTAAAGTCTATACTAATTACTATAGTTTTAATCTCTAAAGTAAGTATATTTATAGTAATTTATTTATTCTTAGTAGAAAAGTAATATATAAAGTTACTATAGAAGTTAAATTAGTTCTTATTAGTAATAGTCTCTTAGCTTAGGGTTATTATAAATCTTAATTAAGACGAAGAATTAGTATTATTAGTAAATACGCTATTGATACAAATATAAAGATATACTTCAGAGAAGTTAAATAATATAAAATCAAAGTTATAATTAAGGTATTTAACTTGCCACTTAAAATATTTTTAAGTGTAGTAGTATTGTTACTAGAGACTTTATGTTTATATTATATAAGAAAGGTTAAATAATACTTTGAGTTAATATATTAAAATAACGTATACTCTATAAATATATTATTTAATATATATTTTTAAGAGTTTTAAGTATTATATATATATATATATTTATAAGGGCTAGTTTTTGCTTTTAGTATTTTTAATATAAGTAGAAGGTATTACTATTAAGTGATAAGATATTTCTATTGAATACTAATAATATTACTTTTAAGAGGACTATTTTTAATTTAGTTTTAAATAAGGCTTTTTAGAGCTTCTTATCTTTATAGCGTGAGAAAGTAGTATCTAAGAGGCTAAGCGTATTATTAGTTTATATATTTATGAGGCTAAAGGTATTATTTCTGAAATATAAGACAAAGAAGTATAGATTATATATTAATATTTCTATTTATAACTATTCTTTATAATATTTAGAATAAGTTACCTATTAGTAAATATTAGCCTTAATAAAGCTTTATAGTATTTTAATAATAATTATAATGAAGCTTAAAAAGTATTAATCTATAGAGTATAAAAGTAGTCTAATTATAATATACTTTATAAGTTTTATTTTAGATTAAATATAAGCTTATATAATATTGGTTGTATTGAAAGTCTTTAATCTATTTAAAGTCACATACCTCTTAGGAACCCTTTAAAGGAAGCTATACTTAGTAGTTAGCTCTTACCTTATAAACCCTATAGATAATACTAAGGCTGAGGAACTATTTAAGTAGAGGAAACCTTAGGTAGTAATAATATAGTTAGTTAAATATAATATATAATAAATAGGGAAAGTATAAGCCTATTTATTATAGTTATTCTATTCAGGATTATAATTATATAATACTAATACTAGCCAGCTAGTAATACCTATCGCTAGCTATTAATAGTCGCTAGCTATTATAACGGCTATTAGTAAGAATATATAGCTAGTAGTAATTGCTATATTTAGTTTATATAATTAGAAGGTATGTGGCTACTAGTCGTAGTTGCCTACTATAGGATTCAAACCTACTACTCTTACTATAAAACGGTAAAGGCTAGCTAGAAATTAAACTACTACGTTAAGTGGGAAAGTTTATATAATATTATAAAACTATGTAATTATATTAATATATTAAAAGAAAGTCAAGATTATAGTTAAAGTTTACTACTAGTTATTTTATTAGATTATTACTAATTATATTAATATTTCAAACTTACTATTATTTCTAAAGCTTTAGATTATAAGTCTTAATCCTTTATATATCTTATTAGTATTTTCTTTCTTAGCCTTATTAGTAATCTAAGACTTAAAATACTTATAATCCTTATAGAAAGTAGTATTATACTAAATAATCTTTATAATACTATTAGTAATAGTATTCTCAATTCTTTTTTTAATTAATCTTTCGAATAGTAGTATAAGTATTATAATAATACTTTTTTATAGAAGTTGAATACTAGTTCTATATCTAATTATTCCTTAGTTATACGATATATTATAAAATGAGGTTTTAATTTAAATTCTAGAGAAAATAAGTTTTTCCTATAAGTCGTAAGATTTACTAACATAATAACTTAATAATATATCTAAAATTAAAATAGTATATTACTAAGTACTTAAATAGGGAGGGAATTATTATTACTAATAGTAGTAGTATTACTCCTATTTATAATAATAGTAGCTTATAGTGTTTACTAAGTATTCTAAATTTCTACATGGATTACTATAGATAAAGTTAGAGTATTACTATAAGAATATATATCTCTATATAGTATTAGATTCCTTATGGTAAAATATATAATTTACAGATTTCTCATAGATATTTTCAGGCGTCAGTACCTTAAAAATATAATTTAAAAAGATTTCTTAGTTATTCTTAAAGTATAATTCTATAGCTATAAATTAAAGCTCTTAAGGGTTATAAAGAAGTTTAAGAATATATATCTCGCTAGATATAATAAAGAGGTAATATAGGTTTTACTAATTATTTTTCTCTTACTATATATATATATATATATACAGAATTAGAATAAGAAAAGTGATAATATATAAGATATTAAAGCTATTATATATTACTAAAGTAGTATTAATAGTATACTTAGTATACTTATAGTAGATCTCTTTAGTAGTCTTATATATAATATAAACCTAAGTAATAATATCTAGAAAGAAAGTTAAATTTTCTATAAAATAGGAGTATATTCTAAAAATAAATAGAATAAGTATAAGACTATCTAACTTAATAGTATTATTAATTATTTTATATACTATTTAAAGAGTTACTTCCTAAGTAGTAGTAAGTATCTCATTATAATAAATCTTATATATATAGTAGAGAAGTATATAATATTAATTAATCTTATTAATACTATTATATATCTTAATAAGAATAATATAAATTATTAATCTTATTATTTTTACTTCTAACCTGAAGTATTTAAATTGAAATATTATATTTATGTTAATAATACTAAAATTAGGATTGTTTTAATATATATCAATTTAGTATACTTTAAAAACTTCCCATATTACTTTTCCTAAGATATTTAGTAAGTTCTAGATAATATTAAACGCTATTATAATATTAATAATATAGAGTATAAGGCAGCTATTAATATAGATAATATTAAGAATAATCTTAAAATTAATATTAATATTACTATAGATAGTAAAATAAAAGTATAAAGAAGTTATACTATATATTTAATATTAGTAATAATACTTCTTAATAATCTTAAACGTATTATATTTAACTAGATATCCCGTCTTATTAAAGATATTATAGAGGCATATAATAATTAGGTATTCAAAATACTAGTAGAATTTCTATATTTCTATTTCTATAAGGTATATAGAGGTAATTATTTTCTTTTTACTAAGTAGTATTTATATATATTCCTATTTTTAAATAATTAGTACGACTTTCATTTTAGTCGAATTTATTATAGATATTATGAGATATAATACTAAGGCGATTTATATCTATAAGCTAAAATAGGAAAGAAGTATTATATAGTATTATATAGAATATAATAATACTAAAAGTATAAGTATATTAACTATTCTAAGTATAATAATTAGAAAGATATTATTAAGGTATATTATTATTAGTTTGCCTTATAGAGGTATAAACGTTATAGAAAGATTAGCTATTTATTTAAATATAATAAATTAGAAATACCTAGTAGTTAAGAATCTAATTATACCTAAGTCAAATAAGATATTCTGAAAGATATTATTCCAACAATAGCTTTTAGATATAAATAAAGATATAAGAATTATAATACCGCCCTTCTTTAAAATTCTACTATCAGAAATACTATTTTAAATAAAAATATAGAATATTATTTAGTCTTAGAGGATTCTTATAATTTTACTTCTGTTAAAAGTAATAAGGACTTTATTAATAAATAATATTAGAAACTATTTAAAAAGAATAGAAGTCCTAACTTGAAAGTTATTTTATATTTAGTATCATATAATAGTATTATTAAGCTTATTACTTTAGAGGGAGCCTTTAAGACTATTATTTAGACCATTAGTATTTTTATAACTTGTAAAGAAAGCTTAGTATACTATTATAAAGTATATTTTAGAGTTAGTATTTAACTTATACTGAGTAAATAAAATATACCTCTCTTTTAGAATATACTTTATAGACTAATAATCTATTTTACTATATATATAATACTTCTTATTTAAATAGTGATATATAATTATAGGAGAAGAATAAGTTCTATTTAGTATACATAAGTATAAGTGCCGCGAGGTAGTATAAATAAGGTATTAAATATTTTATAATATAGCGTTTTAGGAGTACTTTTAAGGGGATTTATATATATAATTAATTTAGAATTCGTTATTAATTTACCTTTAGTTATTATTTCTACTATCTTAAATGTATTATAACTTTTAGATTAATATAATATTACTTATAGCTAATTATAACTAATTATAGAAACTCTAGGAAGTTATTATAAAACTGAAGAAAACTAATTAATACTTAGATATATTATAGTATATACTTATAAATTAGAAGTAGAATATTATATCTATATAGAAGTTTAGTAGGAAGACTTTCTAGATATATATATATATTTCAATATAAAAGCCTTAAAACGTTCTTTTTTATTCTTTTCAAAATTCCTAATTATAATATTGCGAAATATAATATTTTACTAATTAGAAAAGTATAATTATTAATATTTATTCTTCTAAAGTAGTGTTTAATAAAGTAAGTTATCTATCTAAATTATAAGTTAAAAGTAAGGTTACTTAAGGATGAGAAAAAATACCTAAAAACCTAACTTTCTAATATAGTTCAAAATATACTAGTTAATATATAGTATAGAATATTAAGCTTAAAGTAGTAATTGCGAAAAATATAAATCTTTATTTTTAAAAATATTATATAAGTTTCTATTATATTTTATATTCTTATTATATAGCTTTATAAAGTTTATAGTATATTTAATTAAAGTATTATTAAAGAAAGTAGTAGAAGTAAAATATAAAAGATATTTAAGTTATCCTAAGGGCTATTAATTATTATATTTATAATTTACTTCTTATATATAGAGAAGCTTTATATTAGAAAAACTATATATTAATAAGGTTAATAAGAAGAATAAGAAGTATAATACTAATACTAGGAGTATAAGAGTCAACTAGTCGTATTACCCCTATCCTTCTTCTATTTCTTATAAAAAAGCTAAGGTAGATTTAGCCTATTAAACTTTAGATTAAACCCTATAGGAAAATAGTATAATCTTTTATTCCTTTTTTAAAAAGTCTTTACTTTACTCTAAGAATCTTTGAAAGCTTTACTCAAAGTATTGTAATATTTACTAGTTTCTATAATTTCTTTAAATATCTAAAAGAAAGATAAGTCTTATTGAGTAATTTAATATAAAATATTAAAAGTCTTTTTACTATTTATATTAATCTTAATTTTATAGAAGAAAAGATAGTTTTAAGTATGTTAGCTAATTTAGGTATTTACAAAGTATCAAATTATAAGACGCTAGTCTTGAGAATTATCTTCAAATATCTAAAAGAACTTATGGCTATATAATTTTAAATAGTTATAGAATATTATTTAATATTTAAAGTAAATGAAAACTATAAGAATATCTTTATTTTTAATATTCTTATACTTAATATTTTATATCTATCTAAATAGTATTAGATATAAGTATTAATAGATCTTTGTAAATATAGGGATACTACTTAGTATTACTATAATTATTAAAAAGATACCTGAAATAAGTATTCCTATAGAAGTTAGTAATCCAGAGATTATTATAAATATTAAGATATTATAAGAGGGTTATTATATTCACTTATCTATAAAAAAGAAGTAGTAGTATAAATTTTAAAAGGTTATATAAGTCTTAAGGGGTTCAAACTAGAGATATTATCAATCTCTAACGTCGGCCACCCCATAATGGCCACCACCCCCAACTGGCCACCCTGTTCCCATATAAAACCAGTAATTCTAGGTATTTTTATCTCAGCGAAGAAAAAGTGGAGAAATCTAGGAAAATTCTCTTAAATACTTAAGATATATTATAGTATAGCAAAAATACTTATAAAAACTTAAGTATAGTATTTCTCTCTAATACTAGTATATTAGAATATTAAATAGAATCTCTTAGTATATCAAAGCTAATATTTATAGTATTATAATAAGTACTAGACTAGAACTAGTAATTACATATTAGACGTAATGGAAATACTAAGATATACTGAAAATATTACACTACTTAAAACTAAAGATATAAAAATAGACTATAGATATTATATTTCCCTAATAAAATACTTCTTAGTAAATATTCTATAAAATAGAAATCTTATAGAATTATAGATATAATACTTATATAAAAGCTCTATCTAGCTTGATTTATAGTTAGATTTACTTTTAAACTAAGTACTTTCTTTATTCTCTAATATCCTTAGCTTTTTTACTTAGTTTTCTAATTGTTAAGAATAATATATAAAATAGTAATAAATACTAACAGAATAATATATCTATAGTTTATACTATATATAGAAGTCTCTTATTTTTGAAAGTATTTTTACTATAGTATTCTATACTAATGGTATTTAAAAGAATTTTTCTAGAATTCTCCACTTTATCTTCGCTAAGATAAAAATACTTAAAGCCACTGGTTTTATATGGGAACAGGGTGGCCAGTTGGGGGTGGTGGCCATTATGGGGTGGCCGACGTTAGTACTGAAAAGTCTAGTAAGGCTTAATAAAGTTTATTATATTTACTATTTACGCTCTAGTAAGTAATAATTAAAAGTATATAATTAAACTCCTTAAAGATATTATGATAAATACTTCAATTTAACTAGAGTAAGAATTTGAATTTAATAAAACTACTTAAGTCTTATAAAGCCATCCTTAAAATATTAATATATAACTTAGAGTTTCCTAGCTAGGGTTTTAAAGTAGGGAGAGCCTAAAATATCTAAATAGTAATTCTTATAATCTTTTACTTTATATAGACTTTAAGTATAGTTTTTTATAGTTACTTCTTCTATTATAATAAGCCTTACTAATCAATAGTATAATAGTAATAAAAAGGTTAATTACTAATTAGTATTAATTTATCTAGAGAGTAATATTCAGTATATATAATCTTACTATATAGGTATAAAGTAGTATTCTAGTTGTTTATTATTAATATTCCTATATTATATAGCCTATAGTACTGTATAAAACTCTAGATCTATAGCATAATAATTAGTTGCTAATTACTACATATTTAGCTATAGCTAGTATTAAATACCTAATACCTATTACTAGTAAGGTATAGAAAGCATACTACTATATATATAGTAAGACGTATAGTTACTTTATACCTTACAGTATAGTACAACTGATAATTATACAACCTAAAACCTATAGATAGTAAAAGAAATTAAACTTTTAAAACATCTTTTCTTGAAATTTAAATAAACTTCGCTTAAATTTCACCAAGCCTAAAGGCTTAATTAAGATATTAACTATATTGTTTTTTAGATTTATATAATATATAATGATATTTTATCTCTAATAATATCTCTTCCAAAGCAATATCTTATATCTATATTTTTAACTCTTTTATAGAGTTAAGGATTTTCAACTAATTTTCTTACTATTAAATTATTTATAAAAATCTTAGGTATTTTAACTTTGGATAATCCTAATTTGAAATTTATATAATTATGACTAGAACATAGATAGGTTGCTTCTTTATAGGTATCCAATTGAACTATATATTCAGCTTTATAAATAAATAAACTACTATTTTTCAATCTATAGTAAAATAACTTATAATATTAATATTTCTTCCGAAATAGAAAATAGAAAAAAGAAATCTATGATTTCAATCTCTTATCCAGTCTGAACTAACATATCCTATAGTATTATTAATAGAAAATATATCTTTATAATTATAAATAAATCTATATTCTTTATTATTATTTAAACAACCCTATATAGCATCAAGAGTTAAAAAATGAATTCGATTTAAATTATAAGTAAATTGAGAATAGATCATTATTGTAAGAGTACTATTAGGCCTCATTTTCAGAGCTAAATAAAATAAAGCTCCTATTTCTTACTAAAGTTTCAAAATATCAGATTTCAAAGCTTTTTCTTTATTTTCAAATAACTTAGGATTATTATCCATAGGAGTTTGAAACTCATAAATAGTTTCTTTCTTGAATTTTATAACAGTTTTCTTAATATATTTATTTTAAGTAATAATAACTTTTTCTTCTTTTTAATCTATAGATAAATTATAACTAAGAAAAATAGGAAGCGCTTCTAAATTCTAAATCCTTACTTTTTATTTTAAAGAACTATATATATAATTAGCTATTCTTTTATTATTAATAACTAATAATATATAGTCTAAATGGTAAACTAAAATAGCTATATAAGGCTTTTATTTGAAATAGAAACCGCTTTATCATAAAGAGAAATAATAGATCCTATTAGATAAAGAATATTGTTTAGATAATTATATTGAAACCAAAGACTCTATTTCAGACCAAATAAGACTTTATTTGATAAATAAATAAAGGTATAGTCTTGATTATCTTTATAAATATTTATATTTATATTCAGATTAAATTCTAAGGAATTCTTCTTTATATTAAAATAAAATCTAATTAGTAAACAAATATATATAGATTTATCGCCATTAGTATAAATAAATATTATGATAATAATATATTATATTAAAGTCTATTCTAAATAAATAGAAAGAATTATTATATATCTCTAATTTTTAGGCTTATAGTTAATACTAAAGATCTCTAGATAATAAATATTTAAACATTGATTATAGCCTTAAGCTACCTATCTAGCCTTATATATAATAACTTTAATTATTTTTTTTAATTTATAAACATATCTACTAGTTAGAATATTAATATCTTTAATATTAATAGTAAATAAAAGTATTACGTTCTGAGTATTTATAAACTTTATTTATTCTATTTCTTTTATTATAACTAGTATCTAATTCCTGTATTTAGGAAATGTAAATATTTAAATAAAAGAAACAGTCTCTTCTACCTCATTAACTAATAGAATATTAAAAGCTTCATTATCTTCATCAGTATTTTTATATAATTGTATATAATTATTTAAACTAAAATCGTCTGAAATAGTAAAGATAGCGCTTCCTTTATAGGTTTTAGAGTCCTTGTTTTCCTTTATCTAATAAAATAAATAAGTCAATATATAAAATAGATTTTCCCTAGATATTATGATTATTTTCTTTATTTAATTCTGATATTTTATTGTTTTCAATCATTTCAATATTTAAGCTTTCTTCAGAAGGTATTCTAGTTATTTCTTCAACTTTAATAGTAAAGTTTGTTAAAGAATTATTATTATTATTATTATTCTAAATTATACTAAAAGTCGAAGTTTCTAGATTTAAAACAAGATTATTATTAAACTAACTAGACCTATAATTATCTGACGTCTTTTCTAAATTGAAAGATTGAAACATCTCTTTTTCTAGAATATAAAAAGTATCCTCTAGGACTTTTATATCCTTAGACTATATAACTCTCTTTTTATTAAAGTCCTAAATTTCATAGGTATTAACTCCATAAACTATAATAGCTCTTCGATAAACTCTTATATTTAATTTCTTAATATTAGAATCTCCCTATTTGACGTAGTAGTTTAATGTCTAGCAAGTTCTTACTGTTACAATAAGAATAGTAGGTTTAAACCTTACGGCGGGTGACTATAATTAATCCTACTAATTATATAAACTATATAGTAATTACTACTAACTATTAGCTCTTACTATTAGCTTTTAATAGCTAGTAACTATTATAGCTAGAAATAGGTATTACTAGCTAGTGAGTATTAATATTATCTTATTATAATCGTTTAAAGAAATAATTATAATAGATATAAGCTTATACTTTCCTTTTGTAATGTACCTTCTATATTTATTAGTAATTATATTAACTAACTACAATATTACTATTTAAAGTTTCCTCTACTTAAATAATTCCTTAGTATTAGTAATATCTATAGGATTTATAAAATCAGAGCCGACTACTAGGCATAGTTTCCTTTAAAGGGTTCCCGAGAGATATGTAACTTTAATAGATTAAAGACTTTTAATATAACTACTAATATTAAAATCTTTATTTGTATAATAATAGAAACTACCCTATACTTTAATATTATTATTATTAGGTTTTACTTTATTGTTTAATATATATAAAGTCTTAAAGTCTATATAGCTATAAAGAATTCCTTGATATATAGAGATATAGAAACTATCAAAATATCTCCCTATAAATAATAAGATAAATTTAAATAATAAATTAGAATTCTAATTTTATTGGTTAGAATTCTTATTACTCTTTCTCTTAAACTATGAGATTCATAAATACAAAACAATCTAATGTTATCAATAATACCAGAATAAGAATAAATATCTTTTATGTTTTATTAATAAATTCATTACCTATATCAATATTTAATTCTTTTATTTATCGCTTATTATTAATATTGATTACTAATTCTTGAAATTCAAAAAAGACTTTTAAAACTTCTTGAGCTAACTTTATTTTTAAACAAGATCCTTAAGTAAACCTAATTGATTTATCAATAAGTAGAATAAATCTATTAAATCTATTATATATTACAAGAATTATAAATCTTTATAAATCTAAACCAATATAATCCAAATATTAAAGGTTTTCTATTTCTTTTGTTTCTAAAATATTCATTAAACTTCCTTTGATATAAGTTTTTATACATAGAAAGAATATCTATTTTAGTTATTTTTCAAGATACTTTTAAAGTATTATCTTCCAAACTATTTACAGCTTTTATATTAACATAACCTAAAGAATTATATAAAGGCTGAATATTCTATGATATAATTATAGAAAGAATAATATCCTTTCAGAAGATAGGAATGATAAATTTATATAAATCATCTTTCTTAAATCCTACTATTAAAATAGAATTCTTTTCTATATTATGTAATTTAGATTCTCTCCAGAATACTAATATAATTCCTATAATATCAAACCTATTTTAAAATAATAAATTAACTCCGAATTGTAAAATATAATAAACTTCTTTTAATATAAACATTTAACTTTGTAGAAATGTTTTTAAATCTCCTACTATTCTAACTAAAAGACATATAATACTTCTATACTTAATCTATTTTAAAACTAGTTTTATATTAAATAAAATAGATGTATCTTTAACTATATAAATGGTAATAATAATACTTAAATAAAATTAATTATTCCTCTAATTTTCTCTCTTAATTAAATTCCTAGAGCTTCTAATAACGTATTAATTTATATTCAAAGCTAGCTACAAGACATTCTTTAATAGTATCGGAATAGAATTATAATAAACTTGAAGAATTTATATTTAAATCGAAAACTCTTTATTCAATTATGGGGGTTATAGTTATATAAAACTTTAATAGTAATATCTTATATATGCCTTCAGGCTTAGGTTTATAATATACGTCTTACTACCTTTCTATCTTATTATTATAATGATATCTAATATTAATAGTTTTGATAATATACTACTAATCTCTATTATTAAAGTTAATTTAATTAAGTAGAAAAACCTATGTAAAATACTTCCCCTAAGTATTATTAATATTAGATAGTCTTATTAATAAGATAATTTAGATAGTACTAATATTAAATAGTCTTATTAATAAGAAGGTTTATGATAAATTTATCTTTAGTAATCTTATACTATATTCTTCTGTTATTCAATCTATAAAAGGCCTCTCTTCTTTCTCTTTATATAGTCTTATTTTCCTGTTTTTAGAATTATATCACTTTTTATTTTATAGTAGTTATATTAAAGGTCTCTGATCTATCTAAAGTTATATACTTCTCTGGGACTTTTTAAAAATAGTTATACTTAGTAGTAAGCCTTTCCCTTATGTACTCTATAGATACTCCTAGTACTAAGGAACTATTTAAATAGAAGAAACCTTAAGTAGTAAATATAGTTAGTTAATATAATAGCTAATAAATAGGGAAGGTATAAGCTTATATCTATTATAATTATTCTTTGAAGGGCTGTAATAAGTTATTATATAATACTTACTACTAATTAATATTACCTATCATTAACTATTAATAATTACTAGCTATTAAAAACTACTAATAAGAATGAATAGCTAGTAGTAGTTATTATACTTAGTTTTATAACTAGAAGGAATACTATATCTACTTGGTCGTACTTACCTACTATAGGATTTAAACCTACTACTCTTACTATAAAACAGTAAAGGCTAGCTAGACGTTAAACTATTACGTCAAGCGGGTAACTTTCTATTTTATACTTATTATATTATTACTATTTTACTTTCTTTCTACTTACGTTTCTCCTTCCTATATTCTTTCTATTATTATATCTATTATTATTACTATCAGTTTTAGACTTCTTAATAATAATTCTTCTTATTATTATATTCCTTCTAAACCTACTACTTATATTTATAGTAGTTATATTATTTAGAGTAAGTTTAAAAACAAAAAGAATTAGCTTCTTAATACAGTTGTTTCTATTTGTTTTTGTTAGAATAGATAGATATATAGGTAAATCGATAGTTAAGTTATTACTATAGATAACTATGAAATCAGGGGAAACAAAATATAATAAAAGTAGTTTTCTCAATATAAGAACTTATTTAAAATATTCGTAATAATAATAGTTAAATAGAAGGAGAAATAGTAATTCAATTGATAGTATGATTAACTATTTCTAACTATTATTTATAGAGATATTAAGGTTCTTATATAGACGGTTTATTTGGGAATTCCAGCTATACTACTAGAGTTCTAACTACAATTATAGTATATAAGCTACTATAACTATAATATATAAAGTATTATAATTATAGTATATATATCTAAGTATGATATATAAACTACTATAGTTATAATATATAGTATATTATAACTATAGTATATAGAATATTATAATTATAATATATAGGATATTATAATTATAGTATATATATCTGTTGGTTTATCCAGAAGGTAACATATTCTATATATGATCTTACTGTATGGGTGTAAAGTAGTATTCTAATTATTTATTATTATTCTTTATTATATGATATAGTATAATGCGTTATATAAAGCTTTAGATCTATAGTATAGTAATTACTTACTAATTATTATACATTTCAGTTATAGTTAGTACTAAGTACTTAGTACTTATTACTAGAAAGGTATAAAAGGTATACTACTATATATATAGTAATATGTATAGTTACTATATATTTTATAGTATAATATAACTAATATTAGTAACTTTTTCTTTTTGCTATATACTTTAATATTTATCTATTTATATAAAACATAGTACCCTTAGTAATCTATACTTTTTTACCTTAATAATATTTAAATACCTATTTATTTATACTATTTAAGTTACTTATTTTTCCATTTAAATAGTTATATAGTTTGAATTAATAAACTTCTTAAGGATGCGGTTTAATATTCTTTTTATAATATTACTAGTAATATTATTATCTCTATTAATCTGTTATATTTTATAGAGCTTATAGTATTTATATAACTACTTTAATATTATAATACTAATTATAAGGTATTTTTCTTTAGTAATACTGAGCTTTATAAAGTACTGATAGAATAAGTATAAGTTAGTATATATAATAGTTTAAACCTAAAGGAATTTCTAATATTAGAAGATTGTTTTAAGTAATATAGCTATAGTATAAATAACATTTATACTAGTTATTATAGTATAAATCTCTGAAGTAAGTATACTCTTAGTAAGTCTTTTATTTTTTATAGAAGAATAATATATAAAATTACTATAGAAGTTAAATTAGTTATTACTAATAGTAGTCTTTTAACTTAAGATTATTATAAATCCTAATGAAGATAAGAAATTAGTATTATTAGTAAATAAGCTATGAATAAAAATATAAAAGTATATTTTAGAAAGGTTAAGTAATATGAAGTTAAGGTTATAGTTAAAATATTTAATTTACTATTTAAAATATTTATTAAATATAGTAGTATTATTACTTGAGGGTTATTATTCTTATATTATATAGGAGAAATTAGATAATACTTCAGGCTAGTATATTAAGGTTAGATATATTTTATATATATATTATTTAATATATACTTTTTAAGTATTTTAGGTATTATATATATATTAATAAGGGTAAGCTTTTACTCTTAGTACCTTTAGTATAAGTAGAAAGTATTACTATTAAGCGATAAGATACTTCGATTAAGAACTAGTAATATTATTTTTAAGAGGACCTTTTTAGGTTCAAATAAGGTTTTTTAGAGTTTTTTATCTTTATAATATAAGAAAGTAATATCTAAGAGGTTAAATATATTATTAGTTTATATATTTATAAAGCTAAAAGTATTATTTGTAAAGTATAAGATAAAGAAGTATAAATTATATATTAATATTTCTATTTATTATTACTCTTTATAGTATTTGGCATAAGTTACTAATTAGTAGGTATTAGTTTCTATTGGTTTATCTAGAGGGTAACGCACGCTATATATAATTTTACTATATAGATACAAAGTAGTATTCTAGTTATTCGTTATTATCATTGTTATATTATGTAGCGTGTAGCTATATATATAGAAATAAGGCCTATATAGTCTATATAGCCATATAGTTAGTATTAACTTTATAATATATATAGGCTATAGAGGCTGACTATTTACCTAATAGTGCTATAGTGTACAGTGGGGGGACATTAAAAACGGTCGACGACGAAATCCTCACCAAACGTCTACTAATCTTAATCTTTTGAAATATAAACTACTAGATTCTTAATATAGCTAAATAAATAGTAAGGGATATATATATCTAAATTTCACGAAAGTCTTAGTATATATAATAAGGCTAGAAAGTTATAAAGTTGACTCTTAAGGTTTTAAGCTAGACTTCATCTACTAAATACCTTATAATATGCCCTAAAGCTAAAATTTCAAAACCAGTAGATTTTTAACTTTAAATATCTCTTTATATATAAAATTGAAAACTCTAGATTTTATGTATATTAAATAAACTTATATGACGAATCTAAATATCGATTTTGGTAAGTTTAAATCTATAGCTTCTTTTTCAATTTGCGAAATAGAAATCGAGTTTTTGGCGATTTTTGGTGTGAAATTGGTGTTTTTTGGCTATCGACCGTCCTTAATGTCCCCTTACTGTAGTAACTTATAATAGATAAACTAATACTGGCGACTTTTTGTTTATATTATAATAACGTCGTCTAAATATAAAAAAACCTAAATAACTAACTATGAAATACTATCTTTTTCAATAGCTTTTTTCTACTACTAAACCTATTACCTATCTATTCCTCTATATAATCATAATAGTTATATTAATTATTAGGATCTTTTTAAAGTAGATATTAGAAATCGAAAGAATATAGAGTTTTATCCAAATTTAAAGCTATATAGTTATATAGCTATAAGAGTATTACTTTAAGAAGTTAGTAATATTATACATTTAAAATATATAGTTATATAGCTATAGAAGTATTATTTTAAGAAGTTAGTAATATCATATATTCTCTAATAGTTTCTAGAGTTATTATTAGAGGTTATAGGAGAAAGTTCTTATTATAAGTTATACCTTAAGAAGTTAGTATAATTATACTATTTTTATAAAGCTTTAAAAGCTATAAGAGAGGACTTTTATTAATTTAAGTTATATAGAGGGGTTTTAAGAGGTTATATAAATACAAACTTTTAAATATATCTACTAAATATATTCTATTTAGCTATACTAAATACCTAAACCTAATATAACTATATAAAATACCTTAATTTAAAATTATATTAAGTATAACTATTAGTATTTTAATAGTAACTATTTATAAGGGGTTTAATATATAATTTAGAGCTTTAGTAAGAATTAGGGAAAGTCTAAAGTATCTATAGGAAACTAGAGATATTATAAACTCTAGTAATTAGGGAAGAAGTTTAAGACTTAAGAAAGTTATATTTATTAAATATACCTTTATAAATAATTAATAAAAGTAATTATTAACTTCTTAATAATAAGTATTAGGGAATTACTTTATTTTAAAATTAAATTAAGTATAACTATTAATATCTTAATATTAACTATCTATAAGGGGTTAATATATAGTTTAAAGGTTTTTAGTAAGGTTTTAAAGTAGAAAAAGCCTGAGGTATTAAAATAGAATAAATCTTATAATTTTTTCACCTATAAATCTTAAGTTGAAAATTATAAGTACTTTTTCTACTAAAATATACCTTATTAATCTATAGTATAGTAGTAGTAGAAGAATTAACTACTAATTAGTATTAGTTTATCTAGAAGGTAATATATACTATATTTAATCTTACTATATAGGTATAAAGTAGTATGCTAGTTATTTATTATTATTATTATTATATTATATAGTGTATAGCTATATATGTAGAAATAGGGCCTATATAGCCCGTATAGCCATATAGCTAGTATTAGCTATATAGCATATATAGGCTATATAGGCCGACTATTTACCTAACGGCGCCATAGCGTAGCAGCCCGTGACGGATAAACTGACAGTTTTAGTAAGATTATATAGTAGTTTAATAATAATTATAATAGAACCTAAGGGGTATTAATTCTTAAGATATAAAAGTAGTTTAGCTATAATATACTTTATAAGTTCTATTTTAGCTTAAGTATAGGCTTATATAATATTATAGAACTATATTATTATATTAGTATATTAGAAGAGAGCTAAAACTATAGCTAAAATTAACTATTAATTACTTTATTAGATTATTAGTGATTATATTAATATCTTAGACTTATTATTATTTCTAAAGCTTTAGATTATAAATCTTAACTTCTTATAAATTTTATTAGTATCTTTGTTTTTAATTTTGTTAATAATATGGGATTTAAAATACTTATAACTTTTATAAAAGATAGGGTCATATTAGATAATCTCTATAATACTTTTAGTAATAATATTTTTAACCTCTTTTTTGATTCATTCTTTAAATAGTAGTTTAGGTATTATAATAAGACTTCTTTTTAAAGAAATTAAGTATTAGTATTATATTAAACTATTTTTTAATTATAAAATATATTATAAAATAAAACTTCTAGTTAAAGCCTAGAGAAAGTAAGTTATTCTTATATATTATAAGATTTGAAATTAGTTAGATCTAAGGTATTTAAGATTAAGATAGTATATTACTAATTATTTAAATAGGAAGGAGATTCTTATTATTAATAGTAGTAATATTACTATTATCTATAATAATAGTAGCCTATAGTATTTACTAAGTATTCTAAAGTTTTATAAGGATAGCTATAGATAAAACTAG
>AMCV02000004.1:1597771-1634607 GCA_000350065.2 Colletotrichum orbiculare MAFF 240422
GTATACTTAATATACTTCTAATAGATTTCTTTAATAGTTTTATATATAGTATAAGTTTACATAATAATATCTAGAAAGAAAGTTAAATTTTCTATAAAAAAAAGGTATATTCTAGAAATAAATAGAATAAGTATAAAGCTATTTAACCTAATAGTATTCTTAATTACTTCATATACTACTTAAAAAGATACCTCTTAAGTAGTAGTGAGTATTTTATTATAATAAATCTTATATATATAATAGAAGAATATATAGTATTACTCAGTTTTATTAATACTATTATATATCTTAATAGGAATAATATAAATTATTATTTTCATTATTTTTATTTCTAATCTCAAGTCTTTAGATTGAAATATTATATTTATTTTAATAGTATTAAAATCGGGAGGGCTTTAGTATATATTAATCTAATATACTTTAAAAGCCTCCTATATTGTTTTTATTAAGATATTTAGTAAACGTCAAGTAGTATTAAGTACTATTATAATATAAATAATATAAAATATAAAATAACTATTAATATAGATAATATTAATAATAATCTTAAAATTGAACTTAGTATTACTATAAATAGTAAAACAAAAATATAAAGAAGTTATATTATATATTTAGTACTAGTAATAATACTTCTTAAGTATTTTAAGAATAAACTATTCAACTAGGTATCTTATCTTATTAAGAATATTATAGAAATATATAATAACTAAGTATCTAAAATAGTAATAGACTCTCTATATTTCTATCTCTATAAAATATATAGAAGTAATTATTTTCTCTCTATTAAGAAGTATCTATAAATACCCCTATTTTTAAATACTTAGGACAACCTTTTTTATTTTAATAGAACTAGTTATAAATATTATTAAATATAATATTAAAGTAATTTATATCTATAAAGTAGAGTAGGAAAGGGGTATTATATAGTATTATATAGAACATAATAATACTAAAACGTGTAGGTATATTAATTATTCTAAATATTATAATTAGAAAGGTTCTACTGAAAGATATTATTATTAATTTACCTTGTAGAGATATAAGAGTTATAGAAGGATTAATAGTCTATTTAAATATAATAAACTAGGAGTCTTAATAGTTAGGAAATTAGGAATACTTAAGTTAGATAAAATACCTTGAAGAATAATACTTAAATAATAACTTTTAAATATAATTATAGATATAAAAACTATAGTACTACCCTTCTTAGTAATTTTACTACTAGAAATACTACCTTAAGTAAAGATATTAAATATTACTTAGTCTTAGAAGAGCTTTATAATTTTACTTCTATTAAAGGTAATAGGGGTTTTATTAAGAAATAATATTTAAAACTATATAGAAGAAGTAGTAACCTTATCTTTAAAGTTATACTATATTTAATATTATATATTAGTATTATTAGATTTATAATCTCAAGGAAAGTCTTTAAAGTTATTATTTAAACTATTGATACTTTTATAATTTATTAAAAAGGCTTAGTATATTAATATAAAATACGCCTTAGGGTTAGTATTTAACTTCGATTAGTTAAAAGAAGTATATTTCTCCTTAAAGGTATATTTTATAGATTAGTAACCTATTTTATTATATATATAGTACTTCTTATTTAAATAGCTATATATAGCAATAGGAGAAAAGTAAGCTCTATCTAATATAGATAACTATAAATATTATAAAATAATATATATAAAGTATTAAGTATTTTATAATATAATACTTTAGAAGTATTCTTAAGAAGAATTATGTATATAGTTAATTTAGAATGAGTTATTAACTTACTTCTAGTTATTATCCTTATTATCTTAAATATATTATACCTTTTAAATTAATATAATATTACTTATTATTAAGCTTAACTAGTTATAGAAACTTTAAGATATTACTATAAAATTCTAGAGAATTAATTAGTATTTCAATATACTATAGTATATATTTATAAGTTAGAAGTAGAATACTATATCTATATAGAAATCAAATAAGAAGACTTTCTAAGTACAAATGAGTTTAAATATAAAGACCTTAAAGGTTTCCTTTTTATTCTTCTTGGAATTCTTAACTATAATACTTCAAAATATACTATTTTACTAATTAGAAAAATATAACTATTAATATTTACTATTTTTAAGATAGTCTTTAATATAATAAGTTATCTATTCGAACTATAAGTTAAAACTAAGGTTATTTAAATATTTAAAATAATACTTAAGAGTTTAATCTTTTAGTATAATTAAAGATATATTAGCCTATATATAGTATAACATACTAAGCTTAAAGTAGTAATTATAAAAGATATAGATTTTGATTTTGAATATATTATGTAGACTTCTACTATATTCCATACTTTTATTAATAGTTTTATAAAGTCTATAGTATATTTAGCTAAGGTATTTTTAAAAGGAGTAATAGAAGTAATATATAAGGGGTATTTAAGTTATTTTAATAGTTATAAACTATTATACTTATAGTTTACCTCTTATATATAGAGAGGTTTTATATTAAAAAGGTTATATATTAGTAAGACTAATATAGAGAATAAGAAGTATAATATTAATACTAGAAGTATAGGAGCTAACTAGTTATATTACTATTATTCTTTTTCTACTCCTTATAAAAGAATTAAAATAAGTTCAGTTTATTAAACTTTAGGTTTAACCTTATTAAGAAGTATTATAATCTCCTATTTTTCTTCTATACAATCCTCAAACTCCTTTAGAAACTTCTTAAGGTTTTACTTAAAGGTATTATAATATTTATTGACCTTAATAATCTCTTTAAATATCTAAAAAGTAAATAGATCTTATTAAGTAATTTAATATAAAATACTAAAGATCCTTTTACTATTTATGTTAATTTTAATATTATAAAAAGAAAGAATAGTTTTAAATATACCAAATAACTTAAGTATCTCTAGATTATTAAATTATAAGAAATTAATCTTTAGAATTATCTTTAAATATCTAAAAGAACTTATAGCTATATAGCTTTTAATAGTTAAAGAGTATTATTTAGTATATTAAGTAAGTTAAACTTATAAAAATACTTTTATCTATAATATTCTTATAATTATTTTCCTTAATCTATTTAAATAGTATAAAGTCTAAATATTAGTAAATCTTTATAAATATAGGTATACTACTTAGTATTATTATAATATTTAACAAAACATTTAGAATAAATATTTCCCCAAGGATTAGTAATTTAAATATTATTCTAAAAATAAGAAGAATATTAGGAACGTTTTTAAAAAGTTATATAGGTCTCTTAAACTATTAAAATTAGAAATCTTATAAATCTCTTATACTATAAAAATCTAGTAAAGTTTAATAAGGTTTATTATATTTACTAAATATACTCTAATAAGTAATAATTAAGAATATATAATTAAACTCCTTAAAGGATACTATAGAAAATACTTTAGTTTAATTAGAAAATAAACCTTAATATGATATTACTACTAAAATCTTATAAAAGCCTCTTGAAATTATTAATATATAATTTAGAATCTCTTAGCTATAATCTTAAAATAAAAAGAGTTTAAAATATCTAAATAGTTATTCTTACGATTCTTTACTTTATATAAGCTTTAAATATAGTTTTTTATAGTTACTTCTTCTATTATAATAAGTCTTACTAATTTGTAGTATAATAGTAATAGAAAGGCTAACTACTAAATAGGTATTAGTTTATCTAGAAAGTAATATATATTATATATAATCTTACTACATTGCTATAAACTAGTATTCTAATTATTGAGTATTATTTTGTACTATATTATATAATATGAGGCGCTATATAAAGCTCTAGATCTATAGTATAGTAATTCCTTACTAATTACTATATATTTAGCTCCAGCTAGTATTAGACATTTAGTACTTATTGCTATTAAGGCGTAGAAGGCATACTACTATATATATAGTAATACATATAGTTACTATATACCTTATGGTATAGTATAACTAATAATATCTTAGTATAATACATAGGTTACTATAGCTATAGTATATAACGTATTATAACTATAATATATAGGCTAAAGTGTAATATATATTATAGTATAGCTATAATATATTAACTACTATAGCTATAGTATATAAAGTATCATAACTATAGTATATATAGCTTAAACTACTTTTAATATCTTATAAAAAATTAAACCTCTATACTTTTACTTTATTTACTTAAGAACGACTAGGGGTAAAAAAGTAAACTAAGTATAAATTTATAGAGTAATTTCTATATCATTTATTTTCATAGAAATATCATATAACTTCTTATTACTTCTACTAGAATGATAGAAATAGAAGTTCTTTAGATATTAGAATAAATCTAATACCCCCTATAAGGTATATTTCGCTAGTATAAAACTTACTTGTATACAAACTTATAAAACTTAATAAAAAGGAAAAAGAAAAGAATTCATATAGAATTATAAAACTTAAAATTATAAAACGTAAAAAAGAAACGATTCTTAAAATATCTTTTCTTGGAATTGAGATAAAATTCGTTTCAACTTTACTAAATTTAAAAGCTTAATTAAAATATTAGTTATATTATCTTTTATATTAATAGAATATATAAAGATATTTTTATTTTTAATAAAGTTCCTTAGAAAGTGATATCTTATATCTATATATTTTATTTTATTATAAAGTTTAGGACTTTTAGCTAGTTCTTTTACCATTAAATTATCTATTAAAATCTTAGGTTTTTTAACTTTAGATAATCCTAGTTTTAAGTTTATGTAATTATAATTATAATATAAATAAGTTATTTTTCAAGTATCTAATAAAACTATATATTGAAATCTATAGGTAGATAAAGCTACTATTCTTTATTTCATAATAGAATAGTTTATAATATTACTATTTCCTTTTAAATAGAAAATATAAAAAGAAGTAGATTTCTTATTATTAAGATTCTTTATCTAATCTAAGTTAGTATATCTTATAATATTCTTAATAGAAGATATATCTGTATAGTTATAGGTGAATCTGTATTCTTTATTATTATCCAAATAACTTTATATATAATTAAAAGTTAACAAATAATTTCTATCTAGATTATAAGTAAATTAAGAGTAAGTTATTATTATGAAAGTAATATCAGGTTTTATTTTTAAAGCTAAATATAATATAGTTCTTACTTGCTATTGAAATTTTAAAATACGTTTTTTCAAAACCTTTTCTTTATTTTTAAGTAATTTCAAATTATTATTTATAAGAGTTTTAATTTTATAAATATTTTTCTTTTATATTTCTTAATAATTCTCTTAGTATATTTATTGTAATTAATAGTAATTGTCTTTTCTTTTTAATCTATAAATAAATTATAACTAAGTTCTAAATTTCAATTTTGTGTTTTAAAGAATTATATATATAATTAGCTATTTTCTGAACATTAGTAGCTAGTAATATATTGTTAATATAATAAGCCAAAATAGCTATATAGGGTTTTTTATTTAAAATACAAACTATTTTATTATAGGGAAAAATAATAAGTCCTATTAAATAAAGAATACTTGTTAGATAACTATACTACGATTGAGGATTCTATTTTAAACTAAATAATATTATATTTAATAAATAAATCAAAGTATAGTCTTTTTAATTTTATAAGTATTTATATTTATATTTAGATTAAAACCTAAAGAACCCTTCTTTATGTTAAAGTAAAATCTAATTAGTAGATAAATATATATAGGTTCATTAATATTAGTATGAATAAATACTATAGTAATGTTATATTCTATTAAAATCTACTCTAAATGAATAGAAAGAATTATTATATATTTCTAAACTTTAGGCTTATAGATAGTATTAAAAGTTTCTAAATAACTACTTTTTAAATATCAATTATAGTTTTGAGTTACCTATTTAGTTTTATACATAGTTTCTTTAGTTATTTCATTTATTCTTAATATATAAACTTATTTACTATTTAGAATATTAATATGTTCAATATTAATAGTAGATAGAGGTATTACCTTCTAACTATTTATAGATCTTATTTGTTTTATTTCTTTGTTTATAGTTAGAATCTAGTTTCTATATTCAGGGGATTTGGATACTTAAATAAAAGAAATAGGTTCTTCTATTTTATTAATTAATAAAGTATATAAAGTTGTTTTATTTTTATTAGTATTTCTATGTACTGTTTTACATAATTATTCAAATTAGGATAGTTTGAAATAGTAAAAAAGATGCTTTTTCTATAAGCTTTATAGTTTTCTTTAGCTTCTTCTGATATAGTAGGTAAATTAATATATAGGTTGGATGCTTTTTGAATATTATTTCTATTTTCTTAAATTAATTCTGATATTTTATTATTTATAGTTAATTTAATATTTGAATTTCCCTCTGGAATTATTCTAGTTTCTTCCTGAACTTTAGTAATAGTATTTATTAAAGAGTTATTATTATCATCATTATTTTGATTTATATTAGAAATAGATTTATCTAGATTTAAAATAAGATTGTTATTAGGCTGACTAGATTTATAGTTGTTAGAATTCTCTTCTAAATAGATAGATAAAAATAACTCTTTTTCTAAAGTATAAAAAGTATTTTCTAGGATTTCTATATCTTTAGACTAAATAGTTCTCCTTTTATTAAACTTCAAAGTTTTATAAGTATTATTTCTATTAGCTATAATAACTCCTTTATAAGCTTTTATATCTAATCTTTTAAGATTAAGATCTTTATTTTTATAATACTAGAAGCTAACCTATATTTTAATATTATTAATATTAGGTTTTGTTTTATTCTCTAATTTATAGGAAGTTTTGAAATTTATAGAACTATAAGGAGTTCTATTATATATATATAGAAACTATTAAAATATCTCTTTATTAATAATGAGGTAAATATTAGTAATAAATTAGAATTCTAATCTTTTTAATTAGAGTTCTTATTAGTCTTTCTATTAAGTTATTAGGTTTATAAGTATAAGAAGGTTTAATATTATAAATAGTATTAGAATAAGAATAAATATTTTCTATTTTTAATTAGTAACTTAATTACTTCTATTAGTATTAAATTCTTTTATTTTTCTATTACTATTATTATTACGTATTAATTTCTTAAACTTAAGAAAGATTTTATAAACCTTTTTAGCTGATTTGGTTTTGAATAAAAGTTCCTAAGTAAATCTAGTTGATTTATTAACAAATAGAATAAATCTATTGAATCTGTTATATATTATAGGAGTTATAGATCTATATAAATCTGAAATAATAAAATCTAAGTATTAAAGATTTCATTTCTGTTATTTATTCTTTTTATTAATATTATTAGTAAAGCTTCTTTTAATACAGGCTTTATAAATAGAAAGAATATCTATTTTATTCATCTTATAAGATAGATTTAAAATATTATCTTTCAAACTATTTAATATTTAAATATTAGTATAACCTAAGTAGTTATACAAAAGCTGAATAGTTTATAATATAGTAGTAGAATGAATGATGCTTTTTAATGAAATAGGAATAATAAAGTTATATAGATTATTCTTCTTTAATCTTATTATTAAAGTAGAATTCTTTTCTATATTATATAGTATAGGTTCTTTTTTGAAAATTGATATAATTCCTATAGTATTAAGTTTGTTTTAAGATAATAAATTAACTCCTAAATTTAAAATATAATAAATCTCTTTTAATATAAAAGTTTGATTTCTTAGAGATATTCTTAAATGTCTTATTATTCTAGCTATAAGGTATATAGTACTTCCCTATTTAATCTATTTTAAAACTAGTTTTATCTTAAGTAAAATAGATTCATTTTTAACTATATAAATATTAGTAGTAGTATCTAAGTAAAAACAAATATTTCTAAAATTTTCACTTTTAACCAAATTCCTAGAATTTCTAGTAATCTATTGATGTTTTAAAAAACCTGGAGTTTTATTATTATTATTATTTCTGTTCATAAGGGGTTTTTATATAATTCTTATATCTTTAAAAGTATTGTTTCTTTTAGAAAATATATTAAGATCTATATTCTTAGAAATAAATCCTTTAGATTTAGGAATTTCTTTATCTTCTAATAACCTATCTTCTATTTTATTATTTTCTTTAGTTCTAACTAAAGTAATATTAATAGATTTCAAACTCTTCTTTTTAAATTCTTTCTTATTTGTATTAATATTTTTAACTAGGATATTCTTCTACTAACTTAGAGCTTTTTCTAGATATATATAAGTATAATTTCCTTTAGTATAATTATATTTCTTATAATCTTCATAAAGGATTGCTTTTTATGTTTATAAGGCCTTTTAGTAACTCTAAAATTCTTCTTTTTCTAAATACCTTTGATATAATTAACTGAATTATTGTTCTTCTAAATTTTTCTAATAAAATAGAAAATAAAGAATCTAAAATATTAGTCTTTCTATTGAACCTAAGGTTCTGAGTCATAAAATTAATACGACTTTTATAATTAGAGTTAAAACTGTTAAAAATATATACTATAATTACTTATTCAGGTAATTCTAACTTATTATAAGATAGATTATCAGTTAATTCTTTAATCTTATTTAGAAATTCTTGTATATTATTAAAATTACTTAGAATAGTATTAAAAGATTCTTTTTAGGTTAAGAATTCGTTAGTAAACCCCAAAGGCTTATAGAGTTCTTTTAAATATTTAAATATTTAAAAAGTATTTATATTATCTTTTATAATTTAAAGAAAGTTAATCTTATAATGTAGTTATATTAATATAGAGCCTTTGTATTTATATTCTCATTTTTAGAAGTAATAGGCTTAGTAATATCTATAGAAATATCTTTACTAATAAGTAAAGCTCTAATATAAATAAATTAGACTTTATAACTACTATTTCTTATCAATTTAGAAATAGTAATCTTTTTAGAATTACCTGTTTGATTAAAAAGAAAGATTATTTAAAATATATAATTTATAACAGATTTTCTAAAAGAATATAAAAGTCTTATAATATACAATATAAAGAAATAGCGTGTTTTCTAAAAAGATAAAGATTAAAAAGATCAAAATCCTTCTTTTCTATTTGAAATAAAGATATAACTTAAAGAATAAATCTAAAAGTCAGAGATCTAAATCTTAGTATTTTCCTTCTCCTTTTTAAATAAATTCAAGTTTTTCTTTTTTATAAAATCAATAGAGAATTAAGGTAAAATCCGAGATGAAAAGAGTTGATTTTCTAAATGAGTTAATCTTTTTACTATTAAAATAATTCGAAACTAAAGAAGGAATAAACTTAAAAGAAATTTGAAGAAATACTTAATTAAGAATAAATCTCGAATATCTAAAAGTTTTAAAAAAGCTGAAATAAGTAGGAAAATCGGATTTTTAGGTGTTAATATAACTTGTTAAATAAAATTGACTTTTCGTAAAAATAAGATAATTCTAATAAGATATTCGGTTTCTATAAAAGTAGTAAAAAGGTAGAGATTTCTATAGATTTTATTATAGTATTCGATTTTTATATATAAATAAGAAGGGTAATTATTTAACAAATAAAATATAGAATCTTCAGACTAAGAAGAACTAGACTTATAACCTATTAGAATGAATAGATATATAGGTAATTTAATAATTAAGTTATTACTATAGATAACTGTAAAGGTAAAAGAAATATAATATAACAAAAGTAGTTTTCTCAATATAAAGACTCATTTAATATATTTATCATAATAATAGTTAAATATAAAGAGAAATAATAATTCGATTAATAGTATAACTGACTATTTCTAACTCTTATTCGTGGAGATATTAAGGTTTTTATATAGAGGGTTTATTTCGGAGTTCTAGCTATACTACCAGAGTTCTAGCTATAGCTTTAGTATATAGACTATTATAACTATAGTATATAAAGTGTTACAACTATAATATATATACTTTAGTATGACGTATAAGCTACTATAGCCATAATATATAATATAGTATAACTATAGCGTATAAGGCGTTACAACAATAGCGTATAAAGTACTATAACTATAATATATACGTCTTAGTATAGTACATAAGCTACTATAACTATAGTATATAATATGTTATAACTATAGTGTACAAGCTAAAGCGTAATATATATTATAGTATAGCTATAACGTATTAACTACTATAGCTATAGTATATAAAGCGTTATAACTATAGAATATATAGCTTAAACTACTTCTAATACCCTATAGAAAAATAAGCCTCTAGACTTTTACCTCATTTACTTAAGCACCACTAGGGGTAAAAAGGTAAAATAAGTATAAATTTATAGAGCGATTCTTATACGATTTTCTTATGTAGATAAATCGTAGAAGTTCTTATTACTTCTATTAGAATAATAGAAATAGAAGTTCTTTATATATTAGAATAAATCTAATAGTTTTAATTATTATTCTAAGTGTAATAAGAGTAGTTTTCTTTAGATCTATATATTAAGTTATAATTAATCTTATTATAAATATCTAAGATTGAAGAGTAAATATAAGTAGGACTTTTGTTTTATTCATCTTAAGTTATATTTTACCAATTATTAAGTTAATTATTTAGTTGTATATAACAATTATATTATTATTCCTATAGTCTCTACTACTAATAAGAAAAGTAATTCTAAAAGCTACTACGCCTTCACCTTTTCCCTAGAACTTTCTTTCATAATTTAGTATTATGATAACTATTTCTACTATATCTAGTAAGTATCTTCAGTCTATATTACTATTATAGCTATTATTCGTTTTTTATATATTAAAAGTATTCTTATATTTACTCTTATTTTTAGTCCTAAATAGATTCTTATTGGTTTTAATAGTTCAATATAGATAATAATAGGTTTTTCTCCCTCTTTTGTCCAATTCTTGCTATATTAATCTTTTTATGGTAAGATATTATAATATATTCTAGTAGTTATATTATACTTTATTGATATTATTACTACATCTTTAGTCTTATTAATATTAGCTTACCTATTTACTACTATTGTATAATTACTAGTTCCTATCAGTATTGATAATATTTTACATTCTAATAAGTACTATTTATTACTATTTTTAATAAGAAGGAAGAAGAAGAGTAGTATAATAGTAAGGAAGAGGAAGAATTCTAAAGATATAGAGATGAATAAGATAACACTAATTCTTTTACTTAATTTATTTATTTAGTATTTAAAAAAAGATCTTATAGTGACTTATATATATTTCCCAAAAGCTATTACATTACTTAATTTATAGCTTATATAGCTTTTGATTATTACTAAATTAACATTGGTCTATTACTCTTTCTAATATCTTTATATTATAATTTAATTGTAAAATAATTCTATTATTAATAAGGCTTTCTAAGGGTCTTTATATTAAAATATTATAATCTTTCTATTTAATTAATATATTATAACTATAGCTTTATTCTACGGCATTCTTTACTACTAATATCTCTTTAATCTTATATTCTTTCCAAACTTTACTATTCTCTAAAATAAAAATTAGAATAAGATTAAAATATATATCTATATATTATTAAGATGGTAATACGCTATTTTCTGCCTATTCAATAAGATTAATATAGAAATTAAGTAGATATTTATAGGGATATTTAATATAATATTCAGTAAATTTAATATATTAATTATTTCATATTTAGAAGTTATTGAATTAAGTTTCTTATTTAGCTAATTTGTCTCTATATAATATAATGATAGTTATACTTTATTCTCCTTTTAAAACCTCTTAATTACTTATCGTATTCTATTAATACTGATTTTACTATATTCCTATATCTATATTGTTACTACTTAAATTATAATAATACTATTTTTAAAAAGAATAAGAATATTAAGGCTTATGCTAAATTAGAATAAGTAATTTGTTTCACTATTTAAGAATATACAATAAATATAATATCCAATGTATATTAAACTTTCTTTAGACTAATTTTAATAACTAAAGAGTTTCTATTATTTAATACTCATTAATACATAGTAATGTAGATTAGCTAGTCTAATTATGAGAAAGTAACAAATGTTTATAAGGATATTTGAACTTTAAGTATGATTCTTTTTATCTTATTATCTATCTAAAAGTAGAATAATCTTAATAATTATTATTATACCCCTATTAACTAGTATAGTATTATTTAAAAATAACTAATTTAAATTAAATTATAATTGGTAATAATGAATATAAGAAAGCTATAGAAATATTACCGGGTATTTTAAAACCTTTCTATATAGGCTTTAATGGTTATAAATATTATAGCTTCTAATCAGATATATTTAGAAAGTTAATTTATAATTATTATTAGAAACTTTAATTTCCTTTTCTAATAGATAGTAGGTTTATTATAGAATTAATAGAAATCTATAATTAGCGCTTACTAGGAATTAATAGGAAACATAATAACCCTTGGTAGTATTCATAGTTTCTATATCAATACTGGTAGATATTATATATTGAGATAAGATATTTAATATCTCCTCATATACTATCTTAATATTAGTCTTATAAGAATACTATAGATGCTAAGTTAATATTAGGATAGTTTGAAATTAAAAAGTTATGAACTATTTAAGAAATTATAATTATTTAGTTACTTTTACTCTATATCGAGAATAGTATCTAAGTCTTCTACTTTATAAATAAGTTTAACTATAGATCTTACTTAATAATAGAATTTATATTAATACTAACTTATAACTAATTAAAATAATAATGAAATTACTTATTATTATAGATAATTATACCCTTAAGTCTAATATTTAACTTTATAATAATAGAAGATGTGATAATAATAATTAGGGAGAGCCTTATGAAAGCTAAAGCTTAATATATATAGCTAAAAGTAATTATTAGGATTATAGATTTAAGAGTTTTTATAAATCTTTTAAAAATAGAATAGAATAGAATACTTATAAGAGTTAGGTATTTTATAATTTATTACTTTTCTATATCTTTTACAGTAAAATTAAAATCTCCTTAAAATCTATATAACTACTTATAAAAGAAATATTATAGATCAGGTATACAAATATTTAATTAGGTTTATTATAATTAAAGCGATTATTCTATTCGAACAAATTTTAATAAACTTATTTTAAATATTATAATTAATAGGCAGCTTCTAGATATTTGAAAGAATATTATCTAATTAATTTATAACTTATTATACTAAGCTAATAACATTAGAAATTAGGTATTAATTAGACAATATTTTAATATTAATATATTACTATGATACTGATTACTAGATATCTTAGAATATTATGGCGATAGAAGTATAGAAGTTTTGAAAGCTATCTAATTATACTAGAAGTATCTATATCTATATAAATACTATTTATATATTAGTGATATTTAATATATTAAGATTATTTACTAATAAGAGTAAGCTAAACCTTATTATACTTATATAGAAATTATAGAATAACTTATATTAATAATAGAGAACTCTTATATTAATAGTATAAAGTCCCATCTTAATGATAAGTATAGCTTAGTAGGAATATTAAGGTTATAGATATTAAGGTAATAAGTATTTAAATAGAATACTCATAATTAGTAACAATGAAATATCTTGAGAAGTTTGAATTATATATAGCCATAAATATATGAAGGCATAAGGGTATAAGGTCATTATGAAAGGAGTTATTAATTATTCATTATCAAAAAAGTTAATATAAGGTAGGTATACTAACTATAGTTATAAAAGGTTTAGCTTTAGATTAATTAGGAGCTTACTATAATTATTAGTAAGAAGGTAGGAAGGCTAAGGTTATACTTCAGAAGGTAATATATCTACTAATAGTTATAGTAGAAAGTAAGCTATTAGCCTCTCTCAAACTTATAAACATTGATAATCTATATTTCAAGATTTAGACCTAGTTTTAATGTAGTAAAGTATTACTCTTCCCTATTATATAATTAGCTATTTATGTTTGTATTAAATTTTCTAATAGGAATATCTTTACTACTTAATAGACTATTTCTAAATAAATTCTACGTATCAGTATTATTATAATTACGTAATTCTATCATATTAGTGATATAATACTTCAGAATATAATATATCATCTACTAATTTATTAGTAATATATTAATTAGTATTCTCTATTTATATAGGTTTTTTCTAGCCTCTTTCTATTTATATATCATAAATTAGGAATACTAAAAAGAGTTTACTTTTATCTTTAAAATTAACTTAGAAAAGTTCAAAAAACGTATATTAAGAGTGTGAATTTCTTGGTATTATTTTCATTTTATTAAGAGAGAGTATTAAGATATTTTATAAAATAATGTAAATAGTATTTCAAAATAAAGTTCAATTCTAATAAGATTTCTACTTATTTAGCTCATTATTTTAAGATAAGTTATTTTAAGATAGGTTTATAGCTTATAAAATATTTTAAAATCATAGTTAGAAAGAATAGTATATAGTTTTACAATTTTTTATAATTCTACTAATTATGCTTTTAAGTATAATATAATTACTAATAGTTTTCTATTATAAATAGTATAATTCTATTAGGTTAAGATAGGTCTAGCTAAATAATAGATTATAAGCTATAGTATATTATCCCTATTCCTTTATAAGAAGTAATTACTTAGTATTACCCCTAAGTAATCTACCCTTATTATTGTATATTACTCTAAGTCTTATTAAATTATACCTCATACTAAAATAAATATTAGCTTAAGTATCTTAAATACCCATTAGTATATAATATCCTAATAAAATAATATTCCTTTCTATATTAACTATATAAGAGGCTTTATTTAACTAGACAAATAGTTAATTAGATTATAATAGAGATTTATAAAAATAAGGAAACTCTAGATATTATAGATATTCTGTAATACTTCTTATTCTTATATATTTTAATGTTTTCCAAATTTATAGTAAATACTTTTCCCTATTTTAGTAATAAAGTCAAGATATTTAATTTGTCTTATAAAGAATTTATATTTCTCCAAGTCTAAAAATATATTGGTCTTTTATACCTATTTAAAGACTTATTTAACTTTATCTTTAAAATTACTTTTAAACTTATAACTATAGATATAAATAATATCTTAATAAATTATAATAGAATCATTAAGAATATCTTAAAATATATTATTAATATAATATTGGAATATTGTAAATATATTTATCAGTCTAAAAGAAGTAATAAGGTATTATTAATAAACTAAAATATTTCTAAAAAGTAATTTTATACCTATCTCCCTCTATAATATAGATTTCATAAAAAGCTATATAGAAATCAACCTTTATAAATAATATTATTTTAAATAATAAGTATAATATCTCTTTAATATATCATAGGAAATAATAATTATAAGTATTAATAGTATTAAAGATATAATAATTCATATAAAACTACTACTTTCCTCTAAGCTTTCTAATAAAGAAGATAGGTATCTTAGTTATAAATAAGTTAGTTTAAATCTAACTCTTATCTATTAGATCTATAAATCTAATATTAGACCTTAAGGGGATATTCCCTCAGCATATTATAAAGTAGTCCTTATAGTAAATCTAACTCTATTCTATCTAAAGCCTTCTTTAAATCAATATAATAATTAAAAAACTCTTGATAAGATTTAGTATTATAGAATTAGATACTAGAACTAGGGATATAATTATCTATAATAATAAATAGTTTCATTACTATTTTAACTAGTTAGATAATAGTGTTAATATAAATACTATTATTGAATAGAACCTATAGCTAAATTTATATGCAAGGTAAAGACTGTTAATATTATTCTAAATATAAATTAAAAATAACTAAAAAAGACTTAATTTAAAATATTCTTCTAACAATTTAAATTGATTCAAAATACTTTCTATAGTAATATTATAATTTAGATTAATAGTCTTTAAATATTTGTAAATTAGAAAGTATTTAATAAATATAATAATTGTTTTAGAATACTACTAGACTTTTATAATATTAGGAATTATGATATTTCTAGCCTCTTATTCTTAAGAGATTAATATAATCTTTTAGAGCTTTTCACTCTATCCTTCTTATATAAGCCGAGTTAGAAAAATAAAATTTTACTTTAATTTATCTTATAAACTATAATCTTGATAATTCATATAATATAACTAATATAACTCTTAAGGCTAAAATATTACTTTTAAATACTATTAATTATACTAATATAATAATATTAAATTCAACTATTGAAATATTTATTAAACTCTTTTATAACTTAGATATAAGTTTCTTTAAATATATCTCAGAAATGAATTATATTAAGATATTAAGAAATAGTATTTTAAGAGCTTCTACCTTTCTAGTCTATTATATAATTCCGTATAATTAAACAGAAGTATATAGTTCAATCTTCTTCAAATATTCCAAAAGGATTTTAAATCGTAGTCTAAATTAACCTGGCAACTTAATAATATTATAATAGTCTACTATTTCTGAGATTACATACTGCCGACTGGTGGCAGAAAATGGGTGGCTCGGGCGCAGCCAAGCCTTGTTGAGAAGAGGTCTCTCACAGTCAAGCCCACGATTGCCCCCCCTGTCACTTATTCGACAGCATCCCGAATTCCGTGTTTCCAACTGCTTGCTGCCGTACTACTCTTACAGTTGTACGGCATTCCTCACAACCTGCGTCGATAGCTACTGATTACACGCATTGCAGGACAGGTAGGTATGTACCTAGCTAGATAACCATAGGGAACTCGTGGGTAGGAACCTAGGTTCCTCGACTACTGCTGGGCACCTATCTGAAGGTAGGCACCTTCTGGTCAGCACGAGCAAGAGCGCGGTGCACTGGCATTTCAACACAAAGCCTTTTCCCTCGGGCTTTCCCCATGTACACACAAGTCCAAGTTCAAGGTCAAGGTTCGCATTTTGCTGTTTGAAGGCCTTGCGATATCCGTGCTGTGGAAGTGTATCTACCCTAGGTACCTTACCTCCTGGGACCGAGGACCCAGCACCGCAACACAGCACGGCAAGGCATGTTGCGCTAGTACGCTACTGTTACAGGAGCGCAGCACAAGCCAAAACCACCAGTACTTAGGTATCTTGACGTTAAGGCACAAGCCATGGCAGATGTAACGGGAGGTAAGGGAACCCCGTTGTTTCCACCGAAAAAGTCTCCAGCGGTTTCTCGATGCACTCCACCCCCCGCCCGCCCCTTGGAAACCCTGGACTTCCTCCGCCGCAGCTGGAGTTCCTTCTCTTAGTAATCCATGTACATCCACTGACTGCCTCAATCCCCCGCTGAGGAACTTCAGCCGAGTCTGGATTCGACAGCCCTTCCCGTGCTAAAGAAAGACAGGGATGAGGGAAGGAGGCCCCTACTCGAGTCCACCAATCAACTCCCCGGGTCATTCGTGTCGCATCCCAAACCCAAACTGTTCCTGAATCGTCCAACCTTGTCTGGTATTACCCTGCCGCACCCGCTCTCACTTTCGCTCGCCTTTCGCCCATCACCCAGGTCAATCAGTCCATTCTCTCTGTTCTCACCTACCTAACCGACCTGACCAGTGTGCAGAAACCAACCCATCTGCTCTTACCCTTCTTCACTCTCTTTCTTGCGCGACGAGTCTTCGCTACACTTCGGAAACTTTCTTGTCCTATCCACACGTTTTATCACACGGCATCGCCGTCTGCTAATTTCACCTTCGTTCTCTTCCTCCGCCAAGGCGACGACTGGTTCGGAGCACCGAGTCCCTGAGGCACTGCACTGCGGGTCGAGCGAGGCTACTGGATTTAGGACCTCCGGGTTCATCGCCGGATGTTCATGTTGTATAATCGGCACCGACACATTTGAACCGTCGCAACCCCGTCGTCGATTCCAAACCTCGTCCATCGTACCATCGCTATGGACCCCTTCGAGGATAAGGCCGGCAACGGGAGGAGCGCGATTCTCAGTAAGTCGGCCAGGGCCTCCAACACCATCGACGACGACGACGACGATAACGACTATGGGATCCAAGCCGCGACCATCTCTGACGGTTTTCGCCCGGTCGATTCAAACACGTCCGAAGCAATCCCGTTACACCCGCCCGTGGCCTCAAGCGGTCGCCCGACTAATTCGCCAGTATCGTCGCATCAAGCTCCCTTGCCTCAACGAGCCGTACCTCCACCCCGGCCCTCGAGCATCGCGAAGCCACCCCGTTCTCATGATCCCCTTATCCTCCGCCACGACGGTTCCGCAGGCCAGTCGGCTGTTGCGCCCCTCTCTCGCGTGTCTACGGCCTCGAATGAAGCGCCCCTCATACGCTCTGAGAGTCCCTACGAAGGTCCCTCGGGACCGTCACACCCGTATCAGATGTATCCCCAACGAACAAACAGTGTCGCCACTTCTTCCACTGCCCGCATGCCGGAACCATCATATAATGGCCCTCAAGGCCCTGTCCATCCTTACACCTTGTATCCGCAAAACACGGTGCCGGCGGAACCAAACGCGGGTGGCGATATTCCCGTAGGCTTCCTTGGCCACACGGATAATTATCAGCGGCGCCTAGGCCCCGACGGAGAAGAGATTGCCGACTTGATTGGTCCTCTCGGCCATACTGAAGAGCTGCCCCCATACACGAGATATCCCGAACAATCCCACACGAGCAAGCAGTCGGGTGAAGCCTCGCAGCGTGTCGTTCAAGGGCCATCTTCGTCACAGCAGCGGTCCCAATCGCCACCACGTTTGTCTCTGTCTCAGATTCACCAGTCATCAGCGCCGTCTCAAATCTTTGTGCAACAGCGAGACGTCACTGTCATGGCGGCGTCAGTAGCTCCCATTCCAGGGGCCGGGGGGCTGGGCCTCGCCACCAGGAATCCCGAATTTGAATCACGCGAAGACCTCCGACCTCCGTCGTCCAGAGTGTCATCCCGTACGTTGGCATCGGACTCTGCAAGTCAACACGAAATTAACACCGCCGCGGAGCCCTATGCCGAAAAGGGGTCTGAAGGTCGCAAATGGCAGAAGAGAGCCAAACGGCGCATGTTCGGTGTGATACCATATTGGGCCATCTGTCTCCTTGCGTTCGGGCTCATCCTCATGTAAGTAGTGCCAGAGCAGTTGTGTCGGCTATGTTGTTAACACCTCGCAGGGGCATTATCGTGGGTGCCGTTATCGGCACTTTTTTCGCGAAACATAAGAAGCCTCCCGGCCGCCACCAAGACGACGAGCCCATCCCGCTGGTCATTCCTACGGCCACAGTCGACATCAAGCCATTAGCAACGCTACCCCCCGATCTACCTTCCATGGAAGTTGGCACTTTCGGCCTTCCCCCACTCATCGCGAGTCAGGCGCCAAGCACCTGTTTCAATGATACCACTCAATCACAGGCATGGACCTGCAACATACCATTCACTAGCTATGTTATGGGCGTCTCCAGGATAGCCAATGAATTACCCATATCCGACTACACTCTAAAACTTACTACATTCAACGAGACTGACCGAAGCGATTTAAACAATATCAACATGTTTTCGTGGGGCACGCAGCCACCCCTCATCGTCGATCCGCTGAAGATGCGGCTTGTCAATGATACATCGGAGCCAGGTAGAGGTGCTGCCTGGTTCGCCCAGATGACATACAACAAAACTGTTATTGTTCCGGAAGACAGATTCCCTGGTGTCGGTCCGCCGAAGAAACTAAATTCGAAAAAGCGGTGGGACGCTCCGCCTCACGCTGCCGAATTCAGCAGAAAGGGTGTGAAAGGGGCCCAGGCGGGAGACAGGCCATGGATCTGTACATGGCCCGGTACTCTCCTCGAGGTCTTTGTCTACCCAGCCCAGAATAACAGCTATCAGAGAAGGCCAACGTCAACGTCACGACCGCCAGTACCCACCACGACCCTCCCAACGTCAACACCATTCTTAGTGCGTCATGGTCTTGCTACTGCCTATTCATCGGCGGTACCAACAGACCGACCCAGGCGCTCCCCCCCGCCTCCCTATCCCCAGGTGATTAAGTTTGAAGAACGCCGTGTGTCTCTGGACCAATCAAAGAACGCCTACTGCAGGCAAGTCGAGATCTGCGACGACGGCGAAAACACTGTACCAGTTCTGAATGAGGATGGTCAACCTACAGAGATTATGATAATGGAGAATAGGCAAACCGTTGCCATCGCCGACTCAAGACGATGGATTCACGAAGACAGCCTTCTAGTTTCCCGAGACAGGCCCGCAAGGACCAGTCAATTAAGCGACTGCGGCTGCATATGGTGGTTCACGTAGCAGTAACTTGCGGCGGCGGCGAACGACGCTTACCACCTACTTGACTGGTGCAACAACACATATTTTATAACGGTTCCTCGGCTCTCAAGTCCCTTCTCGCTCAAAAGGCGTTTTACCAGTGTTGCGACGGGAATTTCGGGCGTTAACAGCTGGCGCATTCAGTTGCCAATATTGTGTACATACTAGCGTGAAGACTTGCGGAAAGAAAGTAAAGTAAATCTGTTTAACTATCCTCGATGGCGGGGTATTAGGCATTTCATCCAAGCTACGTGAGATGAGGAGTGGTCGTATCGAGTGGTAAGGTGCGAATGTCGGTGCGGATTTTGCATCCTACACCTGCGGACCCTTCGTCTCGACGGGGATGATGCTGTAATCAGACATTTGTAAAAGTACCGACAGTCACTTCGAGATATGTTTGCGTCGTGATCCTAGACGAAGATCTGGGTTGGCGCTCACATGGTTGATGCGGAGCCCTTCATGTCGGCGGCCAAACCGTCGAGAAAGCTGTCGGCCAACTTCTTGGCTTTCCTCGCCCCAATATCTTTCCGACGCTGTTCTATCTCACGGCGTCTCCTCTCCCGCTGTTCCTCGTGATCTGCGCGTGTTGCTTCGGTGCGCTGCCTTTGCTCTCCCAGGCTACCTAACTCCGCGACCCTCGTCGCCTCATCCTTGCTGAATTTGTAGAACCCTGCACCCTTCGTCCGTATCTCGCTATCAGCATCATAATGCTTCATCTCCGGCGGAGTAGCACTCCTGTCCCGCCTGCGGGCAAGCTCCTCCATCTTGTCAGGGTCGTCCGGGTTAAAGGCCATGGTTTGGATGGCGTCTCCATACAACAACTTGGCGGGGGCCGCGGGGCGCGCGGACATTCGCTCGAGCTCCTCGGCACCCAGGAGACCACGTCGGCGCTGTCGTACGAAGCGCTCCTTGTCGGCTATTGTGCCGCGTCGCAAGCGCCCGAACTCATCCTCGTACTCAATAACATCGTTATTGTTGCAGCCATCTTCTTCGTCACCGGAACTCGATGTGTTGTGGTGGTCATCCCTGTCGCCTCTCGCCTCGGAGTCGGCCCACTTCCTGTCAAAGTCGATCAACGGCGCAGGCTCGTTATTTTGTGCAACGTAGTCTCCACGTTTCATCGCGGCGTAGAGGCGAGCCTTTTCCTCCATCTTGAGACGCGTGCGGTCCAGAACTTGCGTCTCTTCCTGAGTGTTTTTGGAGTGTTTAAACGAGAATTCACCCGCGGTGAATGTGGAGTGATCTTTTACTGTGTTCATGTCCGCAGTATCTCCGCCATGGCGACGCTTGTTTCGTGCGCTGGCGACTTTGTCATACTTGAAACGAGGAGGACAGTGACGGGCTGGCGTGGAAGAGGCGGATGGAGAGTACGCGATGAGGGAGGTTAGTTGCGCAGCAAAGTCGAGAGACGTGCTCAGTGCCAAGTTGTTTTTCCGCTTCTTCGGCGGCGGTTGGCCATAAAGGTTCGAGTCTTGAGGCATGTTGTTGGCGGCGTTGTAATGTGCAACATAAGCAGCTGTGGGCTAATCGAGATAAGGATAGTAAGTATTGGTATGAAGAACTGCATCTTGTCAGGAATAACGCGCTTGAGAGGGAGAGTTTATACTAGTTTAACCTCGGGTATTAGAACTATCTCTATAGGCCTCACCTTACTTAAGCTAGTTGAAATAAAACTTTGTATAATATATTTAGCTACATTGAATGATATACAGTACATAGTAGATATTACCCCCTAATTATATATAATAGCTGAGAGTTTTTTGATACTAAGGAAATATTAAGTATTAATTTATCCAGAGGGTAATATATACTATATATAATCTTACCATATAGGTACAAAGTAGTATTCTAATTAATCATTATTATTGTTATTATATATATAGTATATAACTATATATATAGAAATAGAACCTATATAGCCTATATAACTATATAGTTAGTATAGCTATGTAGTATATATAAGTCATATAGACCGACTATTTACCTAATAGTACTATAATATAATAGCCTTATTATAGATAAAGTAATACTAACAGCTTTTTATTTATATCATAATAATATTATCTAATTATTAAAAGCCTAGATAATTAGCTAGAAAATACCGTCTTTTTCAATAGCTTTTTTTACTAATGAACCTATTACCTATCTATCTCTCTATATAATTATAATAGTCATATTAATTACTAAGAACTCTTTAAATAGATATTAGAGATTAAAGGGGTATAAAGCTCTATTTAAACTTAAAGCTATAGGGATTCCATCTTAAGAAAGTAGCAATATTATATATTTTCTAATAGTCTTTAAGGTTATTATTATTAAAAGCTATAGTAAAAGGCTTTACTATAAGCTATATCTTAAGAGGTTAGTATAACTATAAACCTTATAGAATCTCAAAAGCTATAGGAGAGAGTAGTTATTATATTATCCTCATAGAGCCTTAAAGGCTATAAGAGAAGGTAGTTATCTAAGTTATATAGAGGGGGCTTAAGAAGCTATATAGGCCTTTCAATATATCTACTAAATATACTCTATTTACCGATATCAAAAGCCTAAACTTAATATAGCTATATAGAATACTTTAATTTAAATAGAATAAGGGTAATAATTAACTTTTTAGTGATATTTACCTTAAGAAATTTAATATATAATTTGGAGTCTCCTAGCGGAAGTCTTGAAGTGGGGAGGGTTTGAAGTATCTATTAGAAGCTAGAGATATTATAAACTCTAGTAATTAGGGAAAATTTATAAGGTTTAAGAAAGTTATATTTACTAAGTATATTCTAACAAGGGACTATATTAGAGGTATGGTTAATTTGTTAATAATACTACAAGGAACACCTTATTTTAAACTATAATAAAAGTATATAATTAACTTCTTAATAGGAAGATCTATTAAGAGTAAGTATATCTTTGAGGGAATTAATTCCTACCTAAAAGGCGTCTAAATAGAATAAATCTCACAATCCTTTACCTATAAACCTTGAGTAAAAATTATAATTACTTCTTCTAGAGATATATATCTCATTAATTTATAATATAGTAATAATAAGGGAAAGGTTAATTACTAATTAGTATTAGTTTATATAGGGGGTAATATATATATAATATATAATCTTACTATATAAGTATAAAGTAGTATTCTAGTTATTTATTGTTATTATTATTATATATGTAGCATGTAGCTATATATATAGAAATAAGGCTTATATAGCCTATATAGCTATATAGTTAGTATAGCTATATAGTATATATCGGCCGTATAGGCTAACCATTTACCCGACGGCGCCATAGTGTAGTAGCTCTAAGGCAGATAAACTAATATTAAGTTGCAATAATATATAATAATAATTAAATATATTTTAAATACTAAGATATTTATTAAATATACTTTTTTAGTTTTAAGGAACACTTTAGCAGTTTACTTGATATAATACCTTTTTAAAAAAACTAAGATTATAACTTATAAGACTATCCTCATTTTAAAATAACTATTTACTATAGTTTTGTTTTTAATTTCTTTAAAAGCAATCTATAAGTAATCTTTTAAAAGCTAAATAATATGAATAATCTCTTGAAATACTTATATTAAATATTCTTACGAATTTTCTTCTTATAAAATTAAATTATAAAGAGGATTAATAATTCTTAGTAGATGTCATTTAAAAAGTTTATTTAACAGATATTATGAATTTTATAAAGTAAAATAAAAGTTTATGTAATTTTTATAATCCTTACATTTCAAAAACTGAGGAATATTAATATAGAAAGTTCAATTAAATTTAGATAATACTTTAGATTTCTTAATATACTAATAAAATACTTTAGTATTAGTATTATTTTGTCGAAAAGGATATAGTAATATAAATCACTAATTTCTATGACTATTTTGGCATTATAAATAACTTATACTTCTAAATTGCTCTTTTTATATATTATAAACTACTTTAGCTTTCTAACTCTAAGTATTTTATTGTAAGACAATTAGTTAAAATACAATTTTAGAAGTATTAAAATACTATATAGAAGACTTAAGTAGCCAATTAAAGCCCTTTTATTATTAAAATACTTTCAATTTATAGTTTTCAAATTCTATTAGTCTTCTTGTTGATTAATCCTTATATATAGAACTATGTATTTAAAAGCTATAATTAATTAGATCTTATGTTTTTAGATAAACTTACTTCAGCTATCACAGGAATTATCTATAGTTTCACTAAAGTTTCTTGATATAAGAAGATTAGCAATAATCGCTTTAATATTCTAAAAGAAATTTAATTATTATTTTAAATATTGAAAATAGTAAGAGACGATTTTAAGATTTAGATAAACTCCTATACTTTCTAAGATATAAATGAAATTTCATTTTAATACTTGATTATTATATATACTTTCAGTTAACTTATAAGGACCAAATATTAAGTAGTTTAACTAAAAAGAAAATTGAATAGTTATTTACTTTAAATTTAGGTCTCTTAAAATAAGTGAAAGATTTGCATAGTAGTAATTATATAGCTAGCTTTCTATTTAAGTAATTATAATACTATATTATAAATATATTATAGAAGAGATTTTAATAGGATCCTATCTAAAACCTTCCTATACTTAATTTTAATACTTCACTTTATATCTTCAAAGATATAGAATACTTTATAACTTTCTTGAAAGTTTTTATTAGAAACTATATTTTATATGATATAAAACTCATACTAATTTAAAATTACAGAAATATGAAAATCCTTATTATAACTGTTAAAAGAAAAGAAATTGAATTATATTTCAATAGTATTACTTTTTATATTACCTTAACTATAATCTTTACTTCTTGATAATGATAATAAGAGTAGAATTATTAGTGGGATACTAAACTTAATTGTTTGTTTTAAGTATAGAAGAATATTTACTCTATAATTATATTTATTGATATTTAATATAATTAGTAAATCTTTATAACTTTATATATTCTATAAGAGGTTGATTATTTTAGTAGTATAATTAGTATAGTATAAACTTCTTTTTAGATATTATAACTTCTACTAATATATTCTAATTACTAGTTAAAAACTTCTAAAAATCATAAATAGTTATTAGGAATCATATGCTTAAGAGGTAGAGTTTTGTTGTATATAATTAGGAGGTAAAATCTGGTATATATTATGTATAATTAAATATAGCTATATATGCTGCGTGAGGCTTTATTTTAAGTAGTTCAAATAGGGCAAGGTTTATAGAGATAGTATTAATTCCTGAAGTTTAACTAGTATAAACTCTATTTCTTAAGTATATTAATCTTAATATACCTCTCTAATCCTAAAAGTTTTATCTATAAGCTAGCCTTTTTGAACAATATTAATTAAACCTTCTATTTATATCTTATAAGAAGCCTTTTCTATTATTTTATTATTATTATTAAATTCCTACTCTTATAGTAAGAAAAATAGTATTATTTATAGGTTATTTAGATACTTCTTATTAACTAAAAAGTACTTTTAATATCTTTATGCTTTTTATTTAATTCTATTATTACTATAACTTAGAATCTAGAGATCCTAATTAGTAGTTAAAAGTTTTATTAGAGTTTTTAAATATTAGAAACTTCTTTTAAAGTTCTTCTTCTTATTATAACTTCAAATAGTTTAATTAGTTTATGATATTAATTTGTAATAAATAAATAACAGGGTATATAATCTGAATGTAAGTTATTAAAAGGTATAATCTATTCAAACTAGAATAAAACGCTTAAATATATACAAATAAAGTAGTTAGGCCTTATATAATCTTAGTATAACTACCTAGTAGACTCTATACTATACCTATTCTTATATACCCCCCTAGTAGTAGAACTATTAAAGATAACCTCATATTTTATAAATTATTCCAAATAGTATATTACTATAAATAAAAATGGGTAAATACTTCTAAAATAACCTTTAGAGTATTTAAATAAAAGAAATGATTTATTATAATCAACCTATTATAATCTATTATATATTTAACTATCTTTTATTATATTCTCTAGTACAAACGATTAGTTAGCTTTTTTAAAATTATTATTTATTCAATTTTTAAATATTATAAATAATCTTTTTATCATTCTTTTACTTATTAGTTTCTTTCTTCCCCAATATATTAACATTTTCAATAGTTACCTTCTCATACTTATTAGTAATATATTGTAACAAAATAGATTCTATGTATTAACTTCTAATATAATAACAATTATTAATTATTACTAATATTCTAATTATAATCTAATCCTATTAAAACTAAAGTAGTTAATAATAATTTATTTAATATTACTATTAATTTCTCAATGTATTTTAGTTCAAATACTTTATTAAATAATTTTATATCAATGTTTATTTTATTTATTCTTAAATTTAAGGGGATACTTACTAATTCTAATTTGAAAAATACTTAGAAATGACAGTTTAAAATTATAACTAGTATTTTTTATCCTTATTCTATTATTAATCATACTTCTCCTATTTTAAACGCTTTTTTTATTTTTTTGAAGAGGTTTATTTTATTTAGCAACTCTTGTTAGGTTATATATTTTTCAATTAAATCTTAAGTTACTACTTTTCTTTTATACTTCTTAGTATTAACACTCTTATTAACCTTACTAATTTCATTTATAACTATTCAATTTTAAAGATCTAAAGCTAGATTAGTAATACTATAAATACTTATCTAGTTAAAATAGATTTAATATTCAAGTAATAATATTAAATTAAAATATATTAAGTTAAATTATTTATTTAATTATATTTTATGAGATTTTATAACTTAATAGAATACTTAATATTTTTCTTTTTACCTTAAGTTTCCAAAATACTTAAGACCAATAGTATTAATATTAGTATTTTAAAGAAGATTTCTATTATAATAAAAAAGCTTATTAGAGTTAAATACCCCTAAAGAAATCCTAAGAAAGTTCCTATTCTATCTCTACTTTCTAAAAAAAAGGAAGATAATCTACTTAATAATCCTTTAATTACTAAAGGGGAGTAGGAGGAGATTAAACCTATTATTAATAATATTAAAGGTAAAAGAGATAATATTAATAATCCTATCAAATATCTCAAGAAATATATTAAACTCATATTTAAATTTATAGAGAAGTCTATTGAAATTAGAAATTAAAAAGCTTTTTCTAAAATAAATAACTTTAAGTATTAACTTAAGAATATTAAGTATTAATTAGTCAATTTAAATAAGAAGCCTATTATTACTAAATATATTCTAATAAAGTCTATTCTTTTTAAAAAGAGCAATTTAGATAAAACTATAGAGGAATATAATACTTAACTCCTTAAGGTAAGAATAATTAGTAATATTCAATCTATTTATACTATTCCTTATACTATTTATTACTCAAGTTTTATTTCTTCTTATAGAAGTCATTTTTATATTTTTAAAATTTGTAGCTAAGGTTTAACTTCTAACTACTATTATTAATACAAAACTTAATTAAAAGGATGCTATATTCTAGTTTTTAAATAGATTTATAAAATATTTAAGAAGTATCTTACTATTATTTAGATTTCTAATAATAATAAAATAAATAATTTAATTTAAATTCTAATTCTAAATCTAATTCTTTATAATTAAAGAATAAGGAAGTTAATAAGGCTAAGAAGTTAATTTAATTCAAACTTGAATCTAAATAGTAGAAAGAATTCAGATTAATCGTTTTTAAAAATAGAAGTATCTCTAATTCTACTATTAGAATTCTAATTATTATACAATGTATTATTACTTAGCTATTCTAAATATTACTATTTATCTGACATTCTACTATTAGTTCTATTTCTAGTATTTCAATTATTTTAACTAAGTCTCCTATTAACTAGAGCTCTATATTTTAAATAATTATTAAGAGATCTAGAGACTAAAATCTTAGACTTTAGGTAATTCCTAGTAGTTTTAAAAATTAGAATCTCAGTTTTAATATTCTAATAAATAGTTTTGATAGTTTTCCCCTATTTCTTAGATAGATCTTAATATTAACTCTATCTTTTAAAAAATATAATTAATTTTCTATATCTTTTTAAATTAAATTGTATATATTAATTACTACTTCTTATCTACCTATTTAGAGTTCTAAATTCAAATAACTTATTCTAAATTAAATATAAGTTTAAATAGAGAGCTTTATTCCCTATAAGTAACTTAAGGAATTTCACTACATTTTAACTTTCTATATATATTTTATTAAAATATTTCATTAAATAATTAAACCTTAGAAATATAAATCACTTATATATATTATCTAAGTAATTAGAAATAGCTCTAAATAACCTATTAACTTATTTTAACTAACTTTAAGAGTATAATTTATAGATCTATAAAATTAAGAAATACTTCAAATTATTCAAACCTTACTTAAGTTAAGTTTTTTATAGATATATCTATTGGTATTATATCTATAAGTATATAAATTACTTTAAAACTCTTTTTTAAATATTCTTGATATAATTATATTTATGAAATATCAATATATTAAAACTTAATAAATAGATACTTACTATTTAGAATAATTCATTTAATAACTTAATAAGGATTATAATAGACTTTCTAAATATCTCTAAAATTAAATTTAATATCTTATAATAATTTCTTAAATATTATAACTTCTTTTAAGATATAGTTAAAGCTAAGAAGTTCTATTTGAATTCTTGATATTAAAATAATTTGTTATTAAATAACTTTCTAATAAATTAATCTTCTAAATAGAAAAATAATATAATTATAATTCAATCTTTAAGTTTCTTCATAATTTATAGAAGAAGTATCTCTAGTAATTAGGAATATTAAGAATATCTTATTCATATTCTCTAAACTTCTAAATTATAATATTAAGAATCTTATTCTATAGAAATACTAAATTATATAGTTAATAGTATCTTAATATATTTAAAAGAAATTTATAAAGTATTTTAAAAATAGAGAATACATAAATAAGATATGTAATTATATCATAATTAATATATAAAGAATTAAACCTATTATTATCTAATATATATAAATCTCTTAAAATATGGCTTCATTACTATTTATAGTAAATAATACTATTAGAAGTAGTATTATAAGTATTGATTTATATTTAAAATTAAAGTATTCTATAATTATAATAATATATATATTATAAACTAAGTAAAGTTTCTAATACTTTTAATTTCTTATTATTCAAACTTCTAAGAAATATTCAATAGAATTCTATACCTTAAGTTAATAAGTATATTTTGCATTTACAATAAACTTAAAAGTATCTTTTTAGCTATCTTATAATATAAGAAAAGAATATTATATATATAGAAGAAATATAAATATTTAAACTCTTTCTTTCTAATAGATAAAGCTCTTCTAGATATAGTAAGAAGTTTAATAATTTAAAAATAAGATAAAAGGTCTTATATTAAACAAAAGGTATATTTTAAAACTTGTAAAGAACTTATGTAAATCTAGTATATTTCTCTATAACTTTAAATCTATCTAGTAGTCTAACTATTATTAGAAGTCTATTAAAATCCCTCATAATATTTAGAAATATATCAATAATATCAAACTATAGAATTTTAAGATTAAATTATACTATAATTATTATAATTATTCGAAATACTTAGATAGTTAATTTTATTATATCTATAATTTATAATAGATTATAATATTTCTATATGTATAAATCCTTACTTTATATTATTCTAAATAACTGTTTATATTTGTTTTATAGGTAAAAGCTTACTCAGGAAAAAAGGGCTTAATTTTAGTATTTTAGTAATCTATTTCTTATTAGATATCTTTCTCCTTCAGTTTTATAATTTTAATTCTTATTATTTTAATAAAGGACTTTTATAGTAATTCTAATAGATTAATAATATCTTTCTAAGTTTTTAGTAGTATAATTAGTTGATTAATACATATTTAGATCTTAGTAGAAAGATTTGTCTTCTTTAATACTACATTTTAAATAATAAGAAATATTATTAAAAGATTGAAATTATTTTTATTAAATTCTTATTATTAATTAGATAAAGAAGTATTAATAAAACTATTTTACTTATATTCTAATAAGTATAGAATACTACTATTATATTCTTTTAAAAGTATTATATAATTGTTAATATTAATTTCTAATTAAAGTTATTATTATTATCTACTTCTATATTATTAATTTATTTCCTAAATAGTTAAACTTATTATTCTAATTAGTTAAAATCTAAAACTATATTTTAGTTTTCTCTAAGCTAGTTAAATAAAAGTCTTAAAGTATTTATTTCTATACTTATTTAAAATAAATATTCCTTCTCAATTAAGTAGATCTCTAGTTTTAAATATACTATCTAGTTTTCTAATTATTAATATACTTCCTAAATTCTAATTATCACTAAGAATTACTTCTATTAGTTGAAATTAATTAGAATTCCAAATTAACTCTAATAGTTTAAATATTAGTTTAAATATCATAAATCTCACTTATTTATCTTTAAGACTAATTCTAGATTTAATTTAATATTCAAAGTTGCTTTTAATATTAATAAGATAGCTAGTAGAAAGGAGGCCTTTTTATTAAGTATTCTTATTACTTTAAAATTTCTAAGTATTTTAAGAATAAAATCTTTCTTTTTAGTAATTAATTTAATTAGTAGTTTTATAACCTCTTTTATAAGTATTTTATATAAATCTTATTTTAGGTAAAATCTTATCTTATTAAATTTAATATTTTAAATAATAGTCATCTTCTAGAGAGTAAAGATCTAGATCTTATAGAGATTATAAGTATTGAGAATCTAACCTATTAGGTATTCAATATATCCTTTAGGTTTAACTTTAAATAGCTTTTTTATAATATATTATTTATAATATTCCTTAAGTAAGTATACTTAATATTAATAAGTATAAATCTATCCTTAGTAAAGTTATAAGTTTTAATAAGAATTAAGATAATATTCTAATACTTATTAATAGGAATACTATTTAAATTAAACTTCTTTAACTTTAGATAATAGTCTCTAGTTATTTCAAATATTTAGAAATATATTATAATATAATTACTACTTAAACCAACTCTATCTAGAATTCAAATAGTAGTCCTACAGTTTCTCATATTTTTACTTTTTAGATAATTAGTTCTTTTTTAATATACCTACTTATTCTAACTAATTCTTTAGTATAAGAAGGAAATAACTTAAGATTAATCCTTTATTCTATTACTTATATTTAATAATTAGTTTTTCTATTAATTACTATTATAGCTCTTTTAATATCTTATTAAGTCTTATATATTAAAAGACCTATCTATTACTTTACCTAACTTTTAAATCTTTCTAATATTCAAAAGATTAAATTATAGGTCGTATTTAGTAATATGAATATAAAGAGAAAACCTTAAAATATATCCTTAATAATAAGTATTTAGGAGTTACTTATAAAAACTCTAGGAAAGTTAAATAGATTTTAAATAATATAGTAAAATAAATAAACTAAATATAACTCTAAAGTTTATCTATAAATAACTTATCAAAAATAAGCTTTTATATAATAAGAATAATCTAGTTACTTTAGCTTTATAATATTTATTTCTTAAGTATTAAAATCTAAATACTTGAGAATATTCTATTCAAAATATCTTATTTAAAGATACTATATATAGGTATTATCTAATTATACTTCTAAGAGTACTATCTTTAGATATATTTGAAAGAATAATATATTTAGAGATTTTATAATAATACTTAAACTATTTAAATGAATTATAAGATAATTTAAAACCAGCTTATATTTATAGAATTTAAGATTATACTTCTTAGATAACTATTTGATAATAATAGATCAATTAATTGAATTAAATTTAAGAATATAAATAAAACCTATATATTAAATATTAATCTTCTTAACAAGTAAACCTTTAAAACAATATTAATATGAGAGTTTTCAATATATACTATATTATCTAATATTAAGTCTAGCATATTCTTCTTGATTAAACTATTAAAAATATTCTCAATAACTTATTTACTTTATCTAACTATAAGGAAATCAGCTAAGCCATATTAAATTATATCTATCTTATTATTTAAATTAAAGAATTCTTTTTTAAAGAAATTTATTAAATTAGTAATATAGATTACTTTATAACTATTAAATACTATACTTACTAAAAATAAATAAGGTTTTCAAATAGTTGAAAAGATCTTAAAGGGGATTTCAATTAACTACTAAAAAGAAAGGGATTAATACTAATATATATCAAATTAGAGAAGTAGTAGTTATTATTACTAGACTTATTATTTAAAGAAGTTATTTTAACTTTTAAAATATCTAGAAATACCTCTTTAGCTTTATTAGTATATCCCTTAGAATCTAGCTATCCCTTTATTACTAGCTTCTAGTAGAAAATATAGAGCTCTAAATTATTCACCCTATTTATAATACTATTTTAAATAGTAATTATTATTAAAATATATAGGAATTTAATATATAAGTTTATAATAATATATTTAATATATTTATAGTTTTCAAAAAGATATAAATAGCTTCTAAAATTATATAAATACTTTAGTTTTAATTCAAACACCTTATCTAACTGGGCTATAAGAATAACTAATATAAATAGCATTTTACTATAGCTTTTAATTAAGACTTTATTAGTATAAATCAAAATAAAGACGACTTTTCTATATTTTATTAAACTATTCATATTTAAGTTTAGAACTTCTCTCTTAATAATATTCTAATACTAAGTTATAACCTAATTAGGCAAAATATATTAACTAAATACTTAAAGCTATTCTTTAATAATGAAGATTCCCTAGATTTCAGGAATTCAATATATAACTACTTAAAAGTAGATAGTATACTACATATTATACTATATTAAATTAGAAATTCTTAAATTAACTTTCTTAAGAACTTTCCTATATTCTATTATAACTTATTACTATATAATTAAATCGTTCTAAATATATTACTATTTTAGAACTCTTAGAAAACCTTAAAAGGAGATATTAATATTATTAAAGAGTTCTTTTTAAATAGGTATTAATAAACTATTATTAATAGTTATATTAACCTATATGTTCATTATATTATAATACTTTTTTATCTCCTTATAAGTAGATTTTCAAACTATTTAAAACTTAAGATTTACTATATAATAATTAGAAATACTTTAGTCAAAAAATAAGAAGCTTAATATCTTTAGATATCTACTAAGTGGTATTTTTTTAAACAAATTATTTATTAAGATTAAATAGAGAATTAATTTTGAAATATCACAATCTAATTTTATATCTAAATTAATATACTTCTAGATATCTCAACCAGTTATATAAACTTATAATATAATATACTAATAGTTAAGATTAGAGCTATTAGATAGTTTTATTATTATTTTAAGACTACTAGTAGTTGAATATATTATTTTTAAATTGTTTATTAAAAAACTAATATAATAGATTGAAAAGGATTTCCTTTATATTTATTATTTAAACCTAGTTTAGAGAGTAATTAAATATTCCTAGGCTTATAATTATAATAAATAGATAATATAATATATAGTCTAAATATAGGTTGTTGAAAAGTATAATCTATTCAAATTAGAATGAAGTACTTGAATATATATAAATAGAGCAATTAGACTTTATATAAACCTAGTATAACCACCTAGTAGACTCTATACTATATTTCTTCTCACATAATTAAAATAATAAAAATACTAAACTAGTAGCTTTAGAAAGGCTTTATAAAACTATTAACTATAAGGTTCCTTAAGGGTATATATTTAATTTTAAAATACTTCTATATGATTCTTTATTATAATTAATAATTATAAATATCTATATATTATAGGTTTATATATAATTATATATTTTAAATAGGTATAAAGTATATTATTTACTAGTTATTATATGAGATTTAAATAGTAGGGTAAAGTCTATATATTGTATTTCTATTAAATATATTTATTAAAAGGTCTATTTAGAATATAATAATAAAGTAGTTAATCAAAATAGCTTCTTAAGTAGTTTAAAATAGTATTAGAAATTCTATTTTAATGATTAAAGTAGTAATAATATCTCATTTAGTAGCTTATTATATAATTAGGTTTCTAAAAAGATTTATAGTATATATATAAGAGTTCTTTTAATTATTACTATTACCTATAAAGCTAATATCTATTAATAATTATAAAGCTATTAAATAGATTATTAGTTTTAGAGTTAAATTTAAAATAGAGGTTTTTTGTCTTATTAAAGTATTATATTATTTATTTAACTTCTATATAGTAGTTATCTAAAGGGCTTTAGTTAAAATATAATAATCAGTTTACTATATAGGTAATGTCCAGCCTTATTATTATTATAATATAATTAATAAAGCTAATATTCTATTAGTAGTATTTAATTTCTATATAAAAAGCTCAATTATATTATAATAGAAGCCTTTTAGTTTTTAGAGGGATTTTGAAGTATTTAATATACTATATATACTTTATAAGATATTTAAAGAGCTTTTTCATGTATACTACTTATAAGAGTTATAGTTATTATACTACTTAATTTCGAATAATCTTAATATTAAGAAATTATTATAAGTTTCTACTTTTTCTTAAGGTAATATTTCTATTAAAAGTCTACTAATAATATAAGTATTTTAGATATGTTTTTTAAGGAGAAAGAAAGTATATAATTTTTAATATAAGAGAAAAAGATAATATACTTCTTAAGTTAGTAATATATCTTTCTTATAGTAAATTTAAAGTTAAAATACGTAAGATTTATTTCTAAATAGTATTATTATAAGAGAAGGGATATCTAAAGATTATATAGTATTTTATTATAATAGTGGATTGTATTTAGTATTTAGTAACCTAGTAGTATTTCTATATAAATAACTTTATTAAATACTATTTATATATAAGTATTAATTATATTATATTTTAGTAGTTTGAAATTAAAGTAATTAGTAATTATTATAAAGGTTTGAAATAATATACTTACTAGAATAATTATATAAGTCTTATAGTTATCTTATAATTATTAATTTCTATAGATACCTAGTTAAGCTTTAATTCTTAGGAGGTATTTATATCTATTAAGTTTATAGGTATAAACTTAGTAGTATTTTAAAACTTTTGAATTTCTTATAAGAGTTTTATTAATCTTATTTTAAGAATATCATTTAATATAACTCTTAAAATAAGTTTATTTTATTGCTATTATAGTTTTAATATTTAGATAAATAAATACTACTAAATAAGATTTAAGTAATATTAATAGTTCTTATTATAGAAATCTTAAAATAAGAGTTTCTATTTTGTTATGTTTTAAGTATTTTCTAATATCTAATTTACCTTATAGCTGAAGTTTATTATTAAAAGTTATAATATCTATATTTCAAACATTTTAAGAAAGTTGAATTCTTAGGATTCTTTTTAGTTAACTAGTTATACTATTTGATAATTATAAATAAGAATATTCTAGAATATTCTAAAATAACTAAAAAGTATTAGTTAAAAAGGTAGTTTTAATTAAGGATTTCTTAGTTATTCTGATATAATATCTTATTTATTTCTTATATTTAGTTTTCTCTAAGAGTATCTAAGTTTCTTACCTCTTTATAATCTTATTTATATATATAAGATTATAGGAGAATATAATAAATAACTTTAGAAGGATTATTAATATAGATTTTAGAGTTTTAAATAGTATTCTATAAGGCTTCAGAGTAGTTATTATATAGATATAAGACTTCAAACTATTTTAATTATTTCTTATTTTAATATAAACTATTTTATCAGGTTTTTTACTAAGGCTTAAATAAGTAGTTAAGCTAACTTTAAGTAGTTCTGTTATAATTATTTATCTTTATAATCAGTAAGAGACTTTATCAGAATTAAGTTATTAAACGTTGTTTTATAAAGAAGTTAAATTCCTATTAAGAAAGAGGGTTTTAGTAAAAGAGATATTATAAGTTGTTATGATTTTATTTTAAAATAGGTTTTATACTTAATATTAATAGTTAAAATATAACTAATCTAAAAATTAATAAAAATATATTTCTTAAGGTATACTGAATAGTTATATTTAAATATTATATTTATAGTAAGAATAAAGTATTTATAGTTATAAGTATAGAAATAAGCTAAGTCCAGCTTTGTAGTATTATTTCTTTAACTAGGTTTATAAAGTTTCTAATATAGTATTTACTAGTTTCAAAGGTATATTAATATTTAGTTATGAAGAAATACTATTATTTCTAAAGTTTTAGGTTATAATTTATAAGATAGTCTACTTTTATGTTTTATAATTCTTATATATATATTAATAATTACTCTAATATATTTAGTATTCCTATTTGAGTTTTATATATATAGAGTAAATAGCTTAAGGTATATATTATATAAAATTAGATTATATTTTAGATTCTTATATTTAGGGATTTTATTATTATATTTAAAGACTTCAATATTAAGATTATACTAATACTCAAGAAGTATATTAAAGCTTTTAAATATTCGTATAATAATAGCTTTAGTATTATTAATAAGATAAAAGTCTTAAGAGTAATTAGTAGCTTTATTTATAAATATTAGAATTAAAGTATAGTTATTATAATATTAATAATAAGAGTAGAAAT
>AMCV02000004.1:1634757-1685589 GCA_000350065.2 Colletotrichum orbiculare MAFF 240422
GGTAATATGAATACTTTATATAGTTAAAATAAGGTAATTAAGAGGTTTTTTACTAAGATTATTTAGCTATTAGTATTAGAGCTATTTATTATTCTTTAGGGGTTTTTAAATAGTATCTAGAGTATACTATTAATAATAATAATATTTAAGAAAAAGTTTATACTATACTAATTATATAGCTAAAATAATCAATCTCTTATATAATATATAGTATTTAAGGATCTATTAGTTACATTAAATATTAATAGTAGTAATCTTCGAATAATTATTTTTCTATAGTTAAGATAGGTAGTTTAACTTAGTATCTTATTAGTAACCTTATTTTTATAATTACTAAAAAAAGATACGGTTTATAATTGAGGTAGTATAGAAAGTAATATTATATAAGTATAATTTAACTTTTTTACTTTTATTAGTTATAATAAAGATTTTAGTATTTCTATAGTTTTTAATAAGTATAAGCTTTATATTATATTAAATATAGTCTCTTATAGGAACGTTTTAAAAAGTTATAAAATACTTTATATCTTAAAAGATATATATCAAAGTATCCAAATTAAAGATAAAAGAGTTTTAGAGAAAGTAATACTAAAGTCCCTCTTTATAATATATTCATTATATAGTATTATAGCTACTTTAGTTAGAAAGCAAGCTATATAGTTACTATTATCTAAAAATCTGAATTTTCTTTAAGAAGTTTAAATCTAAAGTTAGTGATTATTTAACTTTCTTTTTAATTAAAATATTTAATATTCAGCCTTTATAAACTAATTAAGAATATATATAATAATAGTATATTAAAACAAAGTTTAGTTTATACTTGAGAAAATAAGGGGTTTATCTGAATTTTCAAAGTATTTCTTACTATTTTCAAAGTTTAAAGTACTAACTAGAGCTTCTATTATAATTTTAAATATATTACAATTAATTTTATTATATAAGAGGGTTTTAGAGAGATATTATATTCTTTCTATAATAGTTAAAATAGCTTTATCTAGAAGTATAGAGTTTAAATAGTTTTAAATTATAAAAATATAGTTTTATATATAAGACTTAATTAGTAAGAAGGCTAATAAAATTATAAGATTATAAATTTAAAGTATTCTAATAATAAAGGGAATATGATTAATGATTTAAGTTTTATTTATAGTATTCTATTACTTCTAAAATCACATTTTAATTATTATTCTTATAGTTAGATATTTAAATCTAAAGAATTAAAATATTTTATAGTATATCAAGATAGTATTTTAGAGATATAAGTTATTTATAATATTAAAGTAGTTCTAGAGATTAGTAATTTATATGACTATATCTTCTTCTATATAGTAAAATAAATACTAGAATACTTTATTTATATACTTAAAGATTTAAATTATTATATAGGCTTAATTTAATTATTTATATTAGTATTTTTGAGTTTTTAAAATATAGAAGTTATAGAAAGCTATATAGTCTTTTAGACCTTTCTCTATAAAGTCCATAATATTCTTTATATAAACTTCTTTAGTAGTATTTATAAAGAGTTATTAATCTTCTTTATAACTTATTTTTATAAGAATAGTATTCTTAAGAATATCTAATTCTAATATTTTAAAAACTTATTAATACTTCTTAGGTTTTAGAAAGTTACTTAAAAGTAGCTTTTAAGGAAGTTTCAAAAAGAGGTTTTAATAAGTAGTTTTCTTAAAGTTAAAATAGTCTTAGAAATTATAAGTTTTAGTTTCTATTTAAAAAGTTTTATATTAGGTTAGCTACTGATTAGCCTTCTTAAAAACTAAAGAAGGGGTACTTTTAGTAAATATCTTAACATTTAAGATTTATTAAATTATTATAATTTATATATTTAGTCTCGTAGCTTTTTAGTATTATAAGACTCTTAATTATCATATATAATTAGGTAGTAAAATCTAATATATATTATATATAATTAAATATAGTTATATATACTATATAAAGCTTTATCTTAAGTAGTTTGAATAAAGTGAGATTTGTAGAGATAGTATTAATACTTAAGGTTTAGCTAGTATAAACTCTACTTCTTAAGTATATTATTTCTAATAAGTTTATACTACTTAACCTTTAGGCGCTAGTACTATCTCTATAAGTTTCGCCTTATTTAAACTATTCCAAAGAAAGCTTTATATAGTACGTATAGTTATATTTAGTTATATAGGAAATATATTAGACTTTACTTCTTGATTATATACAATAATTAAGAGTCTTATAATACTAAAAAGCTATTCAACTAAAAAGTATATATTATAATAATTTAATATATTTTAAATATGAAAATATATATTAAAAGTACTCTCTTTTTAGTTATTAAGAGAACTAATTAGTAATTTACTTAGTATAATACTTTTTAAATAGAAGTTAAAGCTTATAATTTATAGAAGTATTTTAATTTTAAGATAACTACTTATTAAAATTTCTTTTTATAACCTTCTTAATAGCTATTTTTAAGTAGCTTTCTAAAAGCTAAATAATATTAATAAGCTTTTAAAATATCTGAATTAAATATTCTTAAGAGCTTTATTCCTATAGAGATAGATTGTAATAGATATTACTAAAGAAGGTTATATAAGAAATATTTTAAAACTTATAGTAAAAAGTCTAAAAGCCTATATAGCTTTCTATAGTCTCTATATTTTAAAAGCTTAAGAATATTAATATAAATAGTTGAATTAAACCTATATAACAATTTAGACGTTTAAGAATATAAATAAGGTATTTTGATATTAATACTACGATATAGAAAAAGATATAGTAATATTAGCTACTAATATTTATAACTATTCTAATATTATAAATAACTTATATTTCTAAAATGCTACTATCAATTATTATAAAATACTTTAGTCTCTAAGACTAAAGTATTTTATTATAAGAATAATGATTAAAATGTAATTCTAGAAATAGTAAGGTACTATATATAAGATTTAAATAATTAACTATAATCCTTTTTATTATTAGAATACTTTAGATTTATAATCTTATAGTTTTATTAAGTTTCTTAATAATTAAATTTTATATATAAGATTATATATTTATAATTTGAAGTTATTTAAACTTCATATTCTTAGATAAGAATATTTTAACTATTATAGAGGTAATTTAGTATCTCCTTAAGACTTTCTTATATAATAAGATTAATTATAGTATTTGTGATACTGTAATAGAAGCCTTAATTACTATTTTAAATACTTAAAGTAATATGAGATACTTTTAAGGCTTAAATAAGCCTTTATACTTTCTAATATATAGGTTAAGTTATATTTTAATATATTATTACTATATATATCTTGACTTAACCTATAAAGGCTAAATACCAAACATTTTAATTAAAAAGAGAATTAAATAGTTACTAACCTTAAATCTAGACTTCTTAAAAAAGATTTAGACTCTTAAGTAACAATAATTATATTATTAGCTTTCCAGCTAAAGTAGGTATAATACTATATAGTAAATATATTATAAAAAAGAACTTCAATAATATTCTTTTTAAGACTTTTTTATTTTTAATTTAAGTATTATAATTGATATTGTCTTAAATGTGGAATATTTTATAACTTTCTAAAAAGCTCGTCTAAAAGATTATATTTAGTATAATATAAAGTTTATTCTTATTAAAAAGTATAGAGATCCTAAGACCTTTATTATAATTAATAAAAATAAGAAAACTAAATTATATTTATATAATATTACTTTCTATATTATTCTAAGTATAAACCCTATCCTCTTTTAATAGCTATAGAAATAAGGCTATTCGTAAGATATTAAGCTAAACTGTTTAGTTTGACTATAGAGAAGTAATTATGCTAAGATTATAATTATTGATAATCAATATAATTAGTAAGTCTTTAAATACTATATATTCTATAAGAGATTAATTACTTGAGTAGTATAATTAGTATGGTATGAGCTTTCTCTTAAATATTACTACTATTAGTAGCATATTATAAATATTATTTAAAACCTCCTAAAAAGTAATAAATAACTTTAATATTAAAGGTTAGGGTATTTTAATAGAAAGCCTCTTAATTACTTTATCTTAATTATATAGAATTCTTATATTATCAATAATCATTTAAAGTATAATCAGTATTGGCTACTTAGGAGGTATGAAAAACTTATAATATTAATAAGGCAAAATATAAGATTTACTATATAGAATATAAGAATACTTTATATATTGCTTTTACTAAAGATATTATTTTTAACCTCTACTCCTATTATTAAGGCTATAAAGTAATTTCTTAATATTAAGGTTATTTATAATTAAGTAGTATAATAGTTATAGTTTGTATAAGTAATATACATTGAAAAGCTTTTGAAGTATCTTATGAAATATCTATAATATATAAAATATTATAAAACCTTTTTAAAAACTAAAGAACTCCTATTATAATATAATTAAGCCTTATATATAGAATTTAAGTATTACTAATGAGATATTAGCTTTATTAATTATATCATAGTTATAATAAGACTAAGTATTACTAATATAATAAGCTAATTATCACGCTTTAATTAAAACTCTTTAGATAACTATTATATAGAGGCTAAATAAATAATATAATATTATAATAAGATAAAAGGTTTCTATCTTAAGTTTAATTATAAAACTAGTAATCTATTTAATAACTTTATAATTACTATAGATATTAGTTTTGTAAATAATAGTAATAATTAGAAAGGGGTTTAAGTATATATTATATATCTCTTTAGAAGCTTAATAATTTAATAAGTTAATAAATAAGATATTATTACTGTTTTAATAATTAAAATAGAACTTTTAATTTTATTTTAAATTACTTAAGAAGCAACTTTTACTAGTTATCTTATTACTATATTTTGAATAGACTTTATAATAAATATATTTAATAGAAGTAAGATATATAAAGCTTGCCTTATGATTTAAATTTAATACAATAACTGGTAGATAATATATCTTATAATTATTTAAATAGTATAATTATATATAAAGTTATAATATATAGATGTTTATAATTATTAATTATAATAAGAAGTCTTATAGAGGTATTTTAAGTTTAAATGTATATATTCAAGAGATTTTATAACTAATAGTTTTATAAACCTTCTCTGGAATCATTATTTTAGTATTTCTATTATTAAAGATAATATAATAAATTATTTAAAACTATAATAAGAAGAAGAAGAAGAATTTTAAGAAAGACTTCAAGTATTTAAAGATTTCAAGAAAGCTTTTAACTACTAGTTAAGATCTATAGGTTTTAGATTATAATAATAATAATAAGATTAAATAAAAACCTTAAGAATATTAGAAATGCTTTCTAGTTAATAAGAAGTATCCAAATAGTTTATAAATAGTATTATTCTTCTTATTATAAAAATAGAAGTTTAATAAAACTAAAAGATAATAGAAAGAGTTTCTTATAAAATATAAATAGAAAGTCTAATTAGTATTATTTAAAAAAAAGTAGCTTATAAGAAGAACTCTCAAAACTAGTAGGATATACTAAGAATAATATATTTAAGAAGTAGAATTTATACTAATTAAACCTTAAGTATTAGTATTATTTCTATAGGTTTCACCTTATTTACATAACTTGAAATAGAACTTTATATAATGTATATAACTATATTTAGTTATATAGAATATATATTAGATTTTACTTCCTAATTATATATAATAATAGCTATAATACTAGTAGTTAGAATATTCTAGTAAAACGCTTTTCAATTACTGTATTTTTGCTATATAAGATATTTATATTATAAATAGTTACTTGAAATATAATAATTATTCGTTTACTTAAGAAATATATGAAGTTTATAATATTAGTAAAGTAAAATATAAGATTTACTATATAGAATATAAGAATACTTTACATACTACCCCTAAAGATATATTACTTTTAATTTCTACTTTTATAAGTAGAAGTATAATAGCTATACTTTAGCTCTACTACTTATAGATAGAACTACTAATTATTCTTAGAATTTCTTATCTTATTAATTATATCAGAGTTATTATAATACGAGTTTTTAAAAGCTTCATCATTGTTTTAAGTATTAATATGGTATCGATATTAAAGTTTTCAAGTATAACAATACGGTCTCTAGGTATAAGAGTTTGAAGTATAATCTAACTTCTTAAAATATTTATTTCAAACTACTTTCTCTATATACTTAGAATTAAAATAGAAGTATTAAGTATATTAGAGTAATTATTAAAACATTTATAAGAGCTATAAAGTATAAGAGTAAGCTACTTTATAAAGTCTAGCTTTAAAGCTTATAAATAATAGTATTTCTATATAATTAAATACTAATATACCTCTTAAGCTAGTAAATAGTATACTAGAAGCTTTTTGAAGCTACTTCAAGAAACAATATTATAAAGTTAAACTTAGTCTATTTCTTTATTTATAACCATAAATACTTTATTCTTATTATAAATATAAAACTAAAGTATAACTGACTAGCTTATTTTAAGAAATGTATCTTTTGTTAGCTTCTTAGTTAACTATACTTTACCTAATTAATATTAAATAGAGAATTCATTTTAAAATAGAATTTTAATAATTTATGATATTTCTTTAATAAAACTCTCTTTTTAAGAGAGATTTGGCTTCTCTATTAAATAACTCTAAATAGTTTGGTTCTGATACAGTTTCTTATTGATTATAGGAATAAATAACTATAGTAAAGCTATTTAAGATTAGCTTAATTATTTATTTAAATCTTAGTAAAACGTTTAATAAAATAGTTCATATTGAAATAGAGAGTAGTTATAGTAATTCAAAGTCTTATCCTCTATATAATAGCTACCTTTAGGCTTTATAAAAAGCCATTTGAAACTATAGAGTGTATTTTAATAATCCTTTTAGAATTACTTACTACATTTCTCTATAAGAGGGGCTAATGGTGTACTCTCCACTATACCTATTGGTAGACGTATTATCCTTCAAAACATAACTTTAGCCCCCCCACTCCCTACTAATTACTATAACTAGCCCCTAGTTAATCTAAAGCTAAATTCCTTATGATTATAATAGCTAGTATACCTACCCTATATCAGCTTTTTCGCAGATGATAAATAACTAATAACTCTTTTTATAATAACCTTATACCTTTATGCCCTTACGCTTTTATACTCTTATACCTTTATGTCTTTATACTCTTATAGCTATATATAATTCAAGTATCTTAAGATATTTAATTATTACTAACTATAAGTACTCTATTTAAATATTTATTATAATCTTAATAGTTATAAGTTTAATATGTTTTAGACTAAGCCTTACTTACGCTTAAGATAAAGCTTTATATTATCAATATAAAAGTTCTCTACTACTCATATAAACTGGTTTATTTTTTCTATATAAATATAGAAAGACTCAGCTTATTCCTAATAATAAGTAATGTTAATATATGTAATATAGCTAATATAGAAGTAATACTATAATAAGTATTAATACTTTTAATATAACTAAATAGCCTTCAGAGCTTCTATAATTATATTACTTTAATACTCCACGATATCTAGTAATTAACTTTATAATAATATATTAATATTAAAGTATTATCTAATTGATGCCTAGTTTCCAAAGTTATCAGCTCAATATAATAAATCATAAATTAGCTAAATAATATTCTTTTAAATACTTATAGGCTATTTATTAATTATAATACTTAAGATAATTCTATTGAAATGTATTCTAATAAAGTAATAGTTTTAATTATAAAAGTTATAATTAGATATTTCTATACGTATTCTACAATACTATTTTTATAAGTAGTTATATAGATTTTAAAGAGATTTTAATTCTATTAACAAAATATAAATATAAAAGAATAATAACTCATAGAATACCTAGCTATTATAAGTATTCTATTCTATCCTATAAAGTTTAAAAAAGTTTTCAACTCTATAATCTTAGTAGTTACTTTTAACTATATATATTAAGCTTTAGGTTTAATTAGGCTTATTCTAATCATTACTATAAGGTCTTCTATTACTATAGGATTAAATATTAGAACTAGAGGTATATTTATTTATTATAATAAGTAATCTTATTATCATTTTAATTAGTTATAAACTAGTAATAATATAAATACTTTTATTAGGTAAAGATTATAGTTGAAATCTAATTATAAGGTGAAAGGCTTACATATCATTCTAAATATAGAGTAAAAATAATCAAAGTATATTTCTCTTTAGTATTATTTATATAAATAAAACTATAAAGAAATAAAAAGTTTAAATATTCTTAGAAACAATCAAATAAAAAAAATAAGTAAAGTATTATATTAAAATAATTAGAAGACTTCTATTTAAAGTAATTCTTTTAACTAATAAATTTTAGTTATTTTGAGATATTTTAAAACCTCTTACTTATAGCTATAAAGTAGTATAAATAGTTAGCTAAAAGCGTTTTGAAAATATAATTTATTAGATAATTCTTAAGATATAGATATTCTAAGTTCTAATAATAAATTTTAGCTATAGAGTAAATTAAATATTAGAGAATAAAAAAGGCTAATAACTTACTCTCTACGATAACTATTAGTAGATATTTTACCCCCTCAAGTATAATTTCAGCTTTCTTACCCTCTACTAACTATAATAGCTAGCTTCTAGTTAATCTAAAACTAAACCCCTTATAACTATAATAGCTAGTATACTTATTTTATATTAATCTTTTTAATAATAAATAACTAATAATTCCTTCTATATTAACTTTATGCCTTTCCGCCTTTATACCTTTACACTTTTATAACTCTATATCATTTAAATATTTCGAGATATTTAATTACTACTAATTATCAGTATTCCATTTAACGATTTATTATTATCTTAATATCTATAGAGCTTCTTTCTAAATTAAATAGTTTAGAAGTTTTACAATAATACCATATTATGATATAAAAGCTTTATAGTAGTTTATAAACCTAAAGAAACTATGAATACCTTTTAGTAATTTTAGGGGATAACTAATTAGTAATAGTTTCTAACTTTTCTAAATTACATCAAAAGCCCTTCCTAGCTAATAGAATAAACCTAATATATTTAAATATTATAATAGAAAACTCATACTTCTTAAAATCTTAACTTTAGATTCATATTAATTAGCCGGTTAAATACCTAGTAGATATTCTCCTTATATTCTTATTATATATTATACTTAGTTGTATTAAAGGTCTTTAATCTATTTAAAGTTATATGCTTCTTAGGACTTTTTAAAGGAAGCTATACCTAGTAGTCAGCTCTTATTTTATAAACTTTATAGATACTACTAGTATCGAGGAATTATTTTGAATAGAAGAAACTTTAAGTAGTAAATATAGTTAGTTAGTATAATAGGTAATAAAATAGGGAAAGTATGAGCTTATATCTATTATAATTATTCTAGTAACAATTATAATAAGTTGTTATATAATATTAATACTAATTAGTTAGTAATACTTACTACTTATTATAACTAGCTTTAGGTTTAATAGAGGTAAGTCTGTTAGTAGTAAGTTGAGGTTATAATATATAAGTAATAGTATTATTATTATACTAATGAGATTAGGTCTTTAAGGCTTATAGTAATTAGGTATAAGTTTAATAAGAAGATTATAAGATAATTATAAGAATAAGGCTAGAAGTATCTAAAAGATAATTATAAAATTAATTACTAAAAAGCTATAGAAGTCTGATTTTAAGTAGATTCAAGCTTATCCTATATATAAGTCTATAATATAATAAGCCTTCTTATTCTTATTAGTATTATATTACTTTTTACTAATTTAAAAGTAACAAGTAATTACTATTTATAAGTTAGTAATTACTTAGCTTTATTAATTACTTTAGGGACTTACTAATTAATTATTTATCTTATAGAATAATTACTTATTTTTTATTATTATATAATTTATATTATAGTTCTTCTATAATCTAATAAATCTTTATTATATTATTCTTTTTATATATATAAAATACCTTATAGCTACTAGGCGTTTTATAACTTAGTTTTAATCCTATTAGGTTGTAATATTAAGTCTCTTTTCTAAAGAGTCTTATCCCTAAGACTAATATAAATAAGTAACTCTTATTTATTAATTTATAATATATTCTTTTATTTTCTTATTATACTTATAATTATATTAGACTTAGCTTCTAATTTCTCTACTTCTACTTATTATTATTAATATTATATATTACATATTAAAGAGTTTAATATAGATATGATACTATATTCTTATTATTACTCTAAAAACCTATATTATAAAATATTTTATAAGATAGAGGTTTATAATAAATATATATATTCAGATTCTTCTTATAATACGTCTTAGAATATAGTATGTAAATATAAGTTTTTATATCTTAAGTAGTATATTATTTTACTAACTAGATAATTAATTATTTATTTAATAAAATTAATTATTGAGAAAATAAAGAAAAAGTAGTAGAAGAGATTCTACTAAAGAAGGCTATAATACTAAGAAAAACTTAAGTAGAAATAGATAAATTACTTATAAAGTTAAATTATATTTAGAAGATAAAGTAGAATATCTTTAAGTAAAGAAGAATTATTACTAGTAATAATATTAAGGTAAAGTTAAGTTTACATATAGTAAATAAGAATATAGCTATTTTAGATATTTAGTTGAATAGTGCTTTTAAAGTAGTTAATTAGAATATTATACTAAATAATCCTAATTTAGTAAATTTTAATTTTAGTATTCTTAGTATAGTAGTTAAGGATTCTTAGTTTTTGAAATATAGTATTCCTAAGTATAGGAATATTTTGTCTCTTTAAAGATTTTTATCTAGTTAATATTTAAGTTGAAATTATTAAATACAAATTAGTCTATTAACTTAAGTTATAGATATTATAATTAGCTTACTAACTTATTATTCCTAGTATTCTTAAAGTCTTTTAAGATATATAATATTAAATACTAGTTTCTATATGTTTTCTATATAATTATATCCTTTCTATTTAATACAATATTATATTTCTATATTATCTTATTAATTAATATAGTTAATAATTCATTCTACTTTATATTCTTATTCTAAATTAACTTTAATATAATCTTTTATATAAGATTTCTTTTAATACTAGTTTAAAAAATAAAATATAAAAGACTAGATAATATCTCATAATATCTAATAATAAAGACTTATAGCTAATATTTAAGATTTTATAAATAATTTCCAAAACTCTGAGTTTTTTGAAGTCTAATTTATTACTTAGTTATTTAGTTTTGATATTTAATCTAATAAGGTAGATACTATTTCTTTTTTTAAAGATTAGTCTTCTAATTCTTAAAGTATTAGCATATTTATATATTTATTATCTAATAAATTCGAGTTTTATTAAGAATTTATTCTAAAGTTTGCAAAATTTCAAAATATCTACTATTACTTTTATTACTTATTCTTCTTAATAAGGTTTTCTATATATAGTAGGGTTAAATCTATAATTAAAATAGAAAAATAATTCTTTAATACTTTTTCTTACTATACTATTATAAACAAATTAGATTATTAATAATAAAGTAATCTAATTATCTTACTAATAGTTAATATAATATCTAAGATAGATTTTAAGGATCTAGTTAATATGTTTAGTCTAATTATTAATCTATAAGTAGAAAGTAGTAAATAAGTAGTACTTCATTCCAAGTTGTAAAATCAGAGATTTTTAAAACTTAGATATAAAGAGTTTATCTCTATTAAATATAATTTCCTAAGGTAGCCTATATTAACTAATAATAATTCTAAAGAAGATATATATAAAGTCTTCTATAGTATTTAATTCTTTATAAAGAATAAAATAGGCATATTTAGTAAGTCGTTCTATTATAATAAAAATATTATTATAGTATATTTCAATAGGTAGTTCTTATAACTTTAGTAGTTTGATAATAAAGTCTAAAGAAATCAATTCCTAAAGCTTTTGAAGTATTAGTAAGAGTTATAATTTATTATAAGGTTTGTACTGGTTAGGCTTACTTTTAAGATAAGTCTTACAATCTTTAATTATATTAACTATATCTTATTATATAACTTTTTTATTATAGTATTATTAAATCTTTTTAAACGTCTTAATAACTCCTTAATATCTATATACTAGTATATTATAAATATTTCTAATTATCTTATATATTATTCTTCTAGTTATACTAATATTAACTTATCTAATAATTAAGAGTAGCTTCTATATAAATATAAAGTTTCTATTTATATCTATTTTAAAGATAACTTGTATTTCTTCTAATACTAAGATGTTATAGTCTAGTTTTTAACTAAATATATTAGCTCTTCTATTTTCTATTCCTTTATAATAAATAATATTAAAATTGAATTCTAAATGAAATTCTAACTATTTAATTTATTACTTATTAAAGTTCTTAGATATTATGAAGTATGTAAAATTCTTATAGTCTGTATAGACTTAAATTTTATATTTAGTTCTTAAGAGTTATAGTTTTTATTCTTAGAATGTTTTAATAATAGTTATAAGTTCTTTATTATAGATTTAGTAGTTAAGTCTTAGTCTACTAAGTTTATATGAATAGAAAGTATAAGAGTAAAGTATTCTTTTAGTATTTTATTATCTTAGTTGTCTTCTTATAGTATAGTCTGAAGTATTAGTTTTAACTTTAAATAGTTTATTAGAATTTATAATTATAAGAATAAATTTTAAAATAACCTAGTTTTAAATATTTTGAAATACTTCTTCTTATCGATTAGTCTAATTAAACTTAGTATCTTTTTATATAAGTTTAGTAAGTAGAATTGTTTTTTTTATGTAGTTTCTAAGGAATCTTGAGTAAAAATTAGTAAATTTAAAAAAAACTTAGTTTTCCTTAATATTTATTAGTTTAAACTAGTCTTTAACTACTTAAATATTTTTAATTAATATCTTAATTATACTTAGTATAATAGTAATTTCTAAGTATTCTACTTATTATATATGAAATTCGCTTTTTTCTAATTTGACTAGTAATTTAGCTTATTAAAGTTTCTAAAGTATTCTATAAATATATTCCTTAGATTTTTTAAATATTCTTAAATAGATAAAAATATTATTAAGATATACTATATAAAGAATATCTAAGTATTTATATAATATATAGTTAATTATAGATTGAAATATTATAAGTATATTAATAAGTCCGAAAAATATTATAAAATATTTATAAAATGTTTTTCTTATCCTAAAAGTAGTTTTCTATTCTTCACCTTCTTTAATTTAGATAAGGTTATAAGCTCTTTTAAAATTAAGAACTATAAATTAATTAGCTCTATAAAGTTAGTCTTATAGTTCTAATATAAATAGTAATAAGTATTAGTTCTTAATTATTATATTATTAAGTTATTAATAATTGATATGAAGTTATAACTTACTATTTTTCTTAAGTATAAATAGGATTAAGTTTCCTATCAGTAATATTAAATATCTAATATAACTTTTCTTAAAATATTTATTAATATATTTATTGATATATTTATTAAGTATTTCCATTTCTATCTAGTTAAATCTATAGATTTTACTAAATCTAGATTCCTTTTTTTCTTTTAAAAAGATTTTATAATTATAGCTTATATATTTTAGTAGTCTAATTTTGAATTCTTTTATAAAAAGTATTTTATAAATCTAGTATTTATTAGGAATAGTCTAAAATTAATCTATCTTATTATTAATTCTTATTACTTCTATAATATTTAATATTTAGGTTATTATATCCTTAATCCTAAAATAGGTAATAAATCTTCATACTCTTAGAGTTATATCTAATTCATATAAGATTTTATTATCTAGAGAGTCTTTAGGGATTAAATCTTTCTATTAGAAATAGTTAGTCTTCTAATCTATCTATAAGTTATTCTTTTATAACTATAGGATTCCTCAGATAATTTCTTAATTACCTATTTCTATTATATTAAAAATATAGTCTTCTTTTTAGTTATAGTAATTTAAAGGGAAGTGTATAATCTTTAAGTTAATAATACTTCTACTATATTTAATACTTTTTCTCTTAATAGTATATAACTAGTATAATTTAGGTCTTATTATCTATAGGATCTATTATTTATTTACTATTTATAATAATATAAAGTTTCCTTAAGTATTATATTTAATTAAGGCTTATATCTTATATCTATTTACTATAATATTAAAGTAAAAATATTTATTATTATATTCTACTATTATTAGGCATAAGGACTTTATCTAAATTACCTTTCTTTATCCTTATTTAGTAGGTAAGTCTAGTTTTTTAACTACTTATAGTACTTTTATTCTAATATTATTCTATCTTTATAATAATAAGTTGTAATTCTTCTTTCTCGAAGTATTTTACTAAGTATTAATTCTCTATACTTCAGCATTAGTAATACTAATCTATCTTTAGTATTTTTTCCTTACTTCTAATGTTTATTACATCAATAATACTATTCTCTTACTTTATTAATATAGTAGATTCTATAGAAGTTTAACTTATAATCTATCTATTTACTAATAATATTATTTACATATACTATAAAGTAGTTTTTATTAAGTATAAATATTGTGAAGTTATCTTTATTAAAATATTGAAATTCCCAAAATAGTAGATTTATATTAAGATATATATTTAGAATTAGATTATATTTAAATTATTATAAGAAGACTTATCTATTAAACTTATTACTAAGGTATAGTATATAGTTATCTTATATATAATATATTTAAAAAATAATTTAATAAGCTAGGTAATTAATTTATAGAAGTTCATGGTCTATATTATAGAGAATTATCTTTAAATAGTTTAAGGTTTAGTTACCTAGAATTCTATAGAATATAATAAATTACTTATCTTAAGTTAGATAAATCTTTTTAATCTTAAATTACTTACTTTTATTACTACTTAGTTACTATAAGATAGAAGATCCTAAGTCTATAATAGTATTATTATCTAACTTAGTATTATCATAAATTAACTTAAATAAATTACTCAAATTGATATAAATTCTAAAACTAATTTTAATATATCCTTACTAATAGAAGTTATCAAGTTATTCCTTAATTTTACATTCTAGCTTATAGTATTCAATTATAATCAGGATTTTTATTAATACCTTATTACTTACTTTAAGTTATTATATAAGAACTTAAATAAGAAGTAGGTTATTTCTAGTATTAATTCTTTATTAAATCTAATACTAAATTCTTTATAGAAGTTGTTTATTAGGTATTTAGTTAAACTTATAGTAAAGTTCCTTCTTAGCTACTTATGGCTATAAGATTACTACTTCGTTTTCTTACGCCTAGTTTTACTTAGGAACTAGTATGAAATTTTCCTCTTTTCTAATAATAGTTACTACTAGTGTTTTCTTAATATATAGTAATATATTATATAATAAGATATTATATCCTAATTATCTAGAAGGATTCTTAGGGTACTATCTTATATTATCTTTAGATTCTTAATATATAATATAAATATTATTAAAATAAGTTATTTAAATTAGAAATATGTAGGGTATTTCCTTCTTAGTAATATTAATTTATTAGGTTTATTTAGATACTAGCTGAAATTATTATCCTTATTGCTAATACTTAGGTAAGTAGTAGTTTTTAGCTATATACTTTAATTTATTATAATTATAATATTTAAAGTCTTATTATTTATTATTTTTAATAATAGCTCTAATAGTAAAATCTATAAGTCTACTATAGTAACTATAAGATATATTTTATTATAAAGTAAATCATTATCTAATTCCCTAATTATTATATTAATTCTAATAGTTATATAGTAATCTTTAGTACTTATATCTACTATTAAGTAGTTAAAATTATTACTATTCGTTTTTCTTATGGTAATATTTAAAGAGTTAGTTATTAATCTTAATAATAAGTTTTATATATATAATGAAGTTACTAAGTCTATCTTATTTAACAAGTTTGTTTTTAATATCTTCCTTTAGCTTTTAATAGAATATAAAGATCTTAGTATTATTAGTATAATTAAAGTTAATATAAATATGTCTAAATTTCACTATATAGTATATAGTTATACCTTTCTATTTAAAAACTATAAAGTCTTATTTACACTATTATTACTTATCTAGTTTCTAGAATAATGAGATTAAAGTGTTTTTAAAACTATAATAGTTTATAAAAATAGTCTAAGTTTCTAACTTAAGATTATTCTATTTATAAGTAAAAAAGTTAGTAAGATAAAGTTTAAACTATATAAGAATTCTTCTTTTTAAGAATAAGGTAGTATAAATAACTTATTCAGCTTTATCTTTAAAACTAAGATTATAAAACTAATAATAAATTCTAACTTAAGTAAAAAATCCCTTGAAATATCTAAGAGTTTTATTAAAAGTTTAAAGTGAGTTAAATTGAAGTTTCTTATATAATTTAACTAGCGTCTAGATGATATTAATAGTAATATAAAAAGTATTAACTTCTTACTAAAGAATAAAGAGTTACTATTAATCCAGATTATTATAGAAATCCTATTAGAATTAGATAACTTCTATAGTATTACTATTAATAATTTCTTATATTCTAGCTATATTTCTATTAGTCTTCTAAAGCTATTATATAAGTTTAGTAGTATTATTTTCTTTATTACTAAAAGGTTTAATATCTTTTATTTCTTAGTCTAAAAGTTTAATAAGTTATTTACCCTTAGGGAGTATTCTCTAAAAACTAGAAAAAATAGAAAGAGTTTAATATTTAATAAATATAGTAATACTTTTTCCTAGATACTATTAAGTAAGTTTTATAAAGTTGACTTATTAAATAGGAGTAATTAAAGTATTATAAGTAGTTTTAAAGTTAGTAGAAGTAAGTTTATTAATAGTAAGTTGAAATTATAATATATAAGTAATAGTATTATTATTATACTAATAAGATTAGGTTTTTAAGACTTATAGTAATTAGATATAAGTTTAATAAGAAAGTTATAAGATAATTATAAGAATAAGGCTAGAGATATTCAAGGGATAATTATAAAATTAATTACTAAAGAATTATAGAAGTCTAATTTTAAGTAGATTTAAGTTTATTTTATATATAAATTTGTGATATTATAAGCTTTCTTATTCTTATTAGTATTATACTATTTTTACTAATCTAAAAATAAGAAGTAATTACTATTTATAAGTTAGTAATTACTTAGTTCTATTAATTACTTTAGGGATTTACTAATTAATTATTTATCCTATAGAATAATTACTTATCTTTTATTATTATATAACTTATATTATAGTTCTTCTGTAGTTTAGTGGGTCTTTATTATATTCCTCTTTTTATATATATACAATGCCCTATAGCCGTTAGGCGTCTTATAATTTAGCCCTAGTTCTGTTGGGTTGTAATACTACTAGTTATTAATAGTTACTAGTTATTAATAGTTATTAGTAAGTGTTAATAGCTAGTAGTAGTTATTATATTTAGTTTATATAATTAGAAGGTTTATAACTATTAGTTATATTTACTTACTATAGGATTCGAATTTATTCTTCTTATTATAAAATAGTAGAAGCTAGTTATATGTTAAACTACTATATTAAGTAAGACTTATTATATACTATTAATATAAATAAAGATATTATTAATATATATTACAATAGGAATATCTAAAGGCTTCTATAAGTAACTATGAATATACTATTGAAATATAATAGGAATGTTAATAAGTTTAGACAAATATACTATTCTTTTAAAAAAGACTATAATATATCTAGAAAGCTATTTTCTCTTAATCTACTTTACTAATTTTAATCTTATAGAATATAATAGTAATATTAAACTTAGTATACTAATAAGTTATAATAACCTTTTAGAATATTTCTAATATAAAAAAAGGAATTAAAATCTTTCTTTATAGTTTTATTATAAATTCTATAATCCTTATAGAAATATATCCCTCTATTTAGTTTCCTTATAAAGAAAACTAAGATACTAATAAAAAAGCTACTTATTTTAATAAACGTTTTATTAAATAGGTTTTCTAAAGTTTTCTTAAGTATCGAAAGTTCTTCTTATAATATATTATAAAAAAGTTTCTACAGGAAATTAGATTTCTATTTCTTATTATTGAGGATTAGTAGAATATAATAGTCTATTCCTAGTTAGCTAGAATGAAATTACTATATTATATTTAGATAGAAGAAATCTAGGCATTCTTTCAAAATACTTATAGAAATATAATTCTTTAAGTCTACTTCTACTTTTAAAATTAATATTCTCTTAATATTGATTAGGCTAATAAGTATAATTTGATAAGGGCTTAATATTTTACTAATATACTATTTAATATACTAATAGATAAATATAAATAGAATACTATTAAATTAATAAACTAACTAAATCTCTTTAAGGTTTACTAGCTCATCTTAATATTCTAAATAAGTTATTATACTATTTCTCTTATAAACTATCTATTAAGTCTTAATATTATAAATAATATAGTCATCTCCTATCTAAAACTATTTAAAAGTAAAGATAGTTCGAAACCTTTTATAATATAAATATAAATTTCTTATATATAGTTACTAACTTCTAATATTAAGATAACTACTTTCAAAATATTACTTAGTAGTAGTTTAGTAATATAGCATCTTCTTGATTTCTTTAATTTATTTACTAGTAAGAAGTAAAGTTTCTTTATAAAAGAAGTATTAGTAACAATATATGTATTATAGCCTTTAGTAATAAATATATTAATAGAGTAATTTCTATTAATTCTAATTTAAATAGTAGTTAATTACTAGTTACTTACTTATTATTTCTCTTATTAGTTTTCCTATCTTATTACTTCTATTTCTATTAGCCTTAAACCCTAATATTATTCTTAAACTATTCTTCTTCAAATCCTCATTATTACTAAGTAGGGGAATATTATCCCTTTAGTTATCCTTAGTATAATCTATAGTAACTATAGTTTTTATAATATTTATAATAATCTTCTTATATTTTTATACTATATAGGTCTTATAAATATAGTTCTCCTTATTATATTTATAATACTAATGGGTATCTTAAGAGTCTCTAATATACTTCTTAAAAGTAGAAGAAGAACTACTAAGACTATAGTATCATTATTACTCCTTTAATATTCTAATTATTATAATATTACTTTTTATATTATAAGTCATAAGTCTCTAGTTAAATATCTAGTAGTAAATAAGTATTCCTTTTTGTATTTAAACTTCTGAATTATCTCTTAGACATTTACTAATAAAGGTTTATACTTAGTAGGGAAGTTAATTATAATAAATAATTCCTTAAAATAAAGAAGTAGTATCACTTCTAATAGGGAAACCTAGACTATATCTGACTATATCTATCTTATAATATTAGCTAAAGGTTTCTTAAATTAGAATAGGAAAATAATTAGATATTTATTTTCTTTCTATTACAAATTCTATAATTAGGTAATAATATAAAACTAGCTATTTAAATCTAAATAAGTCTTGTTAAAATAACTTATAAAACCATCTGGATTCTAAGAATTCTCTAATCTTCTAATTATATAAAAAATCTTAACTACTTATTGAAAATTAGAATCTAAATAGGAATAAATGAAATATTAATATTCTTAATTATTATTAAATAAGAATTAATCTTAAACTTAATCTTTATCTATTAGCCTTATATTTAGTATTCTTTCTACTTATTCAAAAGCTTTAGAAGTAAGAAAAAGAACTTCTTTTAGTAATTAGTTATTAGTAGAAATTTAATAGTATTATTAACTCTAAAGGCTAATATCCTAATAGATATTATTCTAAAAAGTACTAGGATATTTTAATATAAATTAAGAATACTTATTATAATACCTACTTAGAGATTACTACTTATAGTAATATCTTATCTTATTAACTTATATATAAACTCATTAATCCTCTAGTAGAAAAAGCTTGAAATATATTATAACTATTATTAATATATTTTACTTATACGATTACTATTTATAGGGGTATCTTAAAGAATTTGAATATTTTCTATTATTCTTTATATTAATTAGTTAGTTACTTATTATATAGTATTATATCCTACATAATTTACTTAATTAAATTATATATTTAGCTAATAGGAAGCTATATTCTACTTAGTATTATAAATATAGTAAGTATAACTAAGCTTTTGATATATAAATAACTAGACCTAGGCTTATTTAATAATAAGTAGTATAAAGTACTATTTATTTAGAACTTGAAGGTAAAAGTAAAACTTTTATAAATATTTAGAAAGGTCTTTATATATAGTACTGCTTAAGGCTTACTAAAGCCCTACTTAGGTAGGAAAATTAATATTAGATACTTAGGTATAGCCCTAGCTAGTTATATAGGCGTAACTTATAATAATTATTGAATTACTATAAACCTTTTCTAATATAAATAATAATTATAGAAATCCTCCCTTTATATCCCTCTAAATTGCACTAATATTATAAATATTATAACTTTAGATAAAATATTGTATATCTTATAAGACGCCCAGCTAGTAATATTAATATAATACTATTTCAAATATATTATTCCTCTTAGGGTAAGTTATCAAAAGAGAATTATAAACTTTCTATATTATAGCTATTGATAAATCATTATCTTAATATTCTTAATTTATATTCCTAAGTACTCATATATAGTTTCTCTATATAAACTATCTTAATATATTCAAAATACATTTTATAGCTTAAACTTTAATATTAATAATAATACGAAATATATAGTTTCTTCCAATCTTAGCCTAATAAGCTTTTGAATATTGTTAATTTCTAAATAAAATATTACTCTATAACCTCTAAAGATCTATATTATTATTACCAAATTTATACTAATAAAGTCTTAAACTTTTGTTTAACTCCTATATCTATCACATAGCTAATATAAATATCTAATATAACTAGGCTAAGTCTAGAATTAATAAGATTATTCTACTTTATTCTCTCTTATCCTCCCAATTAACTAGGATATCCTACTTATATCTTAATAATATACTTAATATAGTAACTAAATAGTCTAATCAATATTTAATTTTCAATTAGTAATAGGCTAACTATTTAGCCTACTAATTCTAATATTTATTAAACTTCTAACCTTTATTAAAGAATTTAAAACTCTTATAGTCTATTAGAACTTAAAACTTATTCTAATTCCTTAACTCTATATTTTGAATATTAAAATAGAATATTATTATTAAGAGCTCTTTATTTTAAATTGAATAGTTATATTATATTAAAAATAATTTCTATGTGTAAAAAGTGACCAGCTAGTAGTGTTTTTATATACTCTCTTATAAGAAAGTGTTTCTAAATGTAAATTCTAAATAGATTATATTAATAATAGTTACTAGGTTTAAATTAAAACATCAGAAGACTGGGGCTTTTATAAAATAATCTTTGAGAATAATAGAAGTATTCTTCCCTCTCTCCTCCTAATAGAATATTATATCTTTGTCTATTAAAATATTTAGAAAGTCTATAAAAATTACATCATCATCTATAAATATATAGTAATAGTTTATCAATCTTTGAAAACTCGTTATAGCTTTTACTATTTTTAAAATAGGCTATTGATTTATAACCCTTACTCTTTAGAATTATAAGTAATTTCTTTTTTAGCCTTAAGTATAAACCTAATATTGTTTACCTTTTCTATAGAGAATCCATACTTAATTCAATTAAAGTTTAGTCTAATTATTCATTAGGCTCATAAGACTCTTTTCACTTTTTCTTTATATTCTTTCTAAGACTTTCCTATATAGATAAAAATATTATTTCAATATATTATAATACAATTATTAAGAAACCCATAAATTATATTATTAATATAATACTAAAATATTACTAGGAGGTCTATAAGTTTAAATAAGTATATAAATTACTTTAAAACGTTATACTATATATAAAAGGCAGTCTTCTCCTAATACCTGTCTGTAATTCTAATTCTCTAAAATATAGTATTAATATCTAATCTTATATACTATGTAGTTAAAATTACTTATTAAAAGGTTTTTAATACAAGTAATAAGGAGTAATAATCCTTCTTTATAATAATATGAAGTATTAAATAATTATGATATAAGTATAGCCTACTTCTAAATCTCTTAATAAATAGGATTAACATATTTATAGATAACTTACTTAATTGTATACATTCTTTATTAAAGAAAGTTTAAAATGTCTTCTATAAGATAAATACTTCCTCCTAAAATATATGATAAAGTAGCTTTTAAAATCGAAATTATTCTCAATGATAATTTCTTCTTTTTAAATAGACTTTATAATTTATATTTAGATAGATAGTTAATATTCAGTATATCTTATTCTTCTTAAGAGGATCTCTAGATCCCTTATATATTTAATATAATAATACTATTAGGTTGTCTTTTTTATCTTTTATCCAAAGCATTTTCTTAATGACTAATAGACTAATAGCTTATATAATTTCTCCTGTCATAGGATATCTAGAATATATATATTTGTATATTTTAGGAGTTTTCTAATAGATTATAATACAAAAGTAATTTTCAATATTTTTACTAGATAAATCTCTTAAATTAAAAAGCTTTCTTCTTATTTTATGAGAGAGATATATATTTATTCCTTATTATAATAAATATCATACTTCTAGATACTAGAAATAATAGTATTATACTCTATTTATAACTTACCTAAAAAGATATTAATAGTTGGGCTATTAATGATATAAATATAGACCTTTTGAATATAATTACTAAGTTTAATGTGAAATACTATACCATGTTTTATTAATATATATATTACTTTATTTCTAAAACTTCTAAGGTTTTTAAATATTCTATCTGTATATAATAAATAAAATCAATAGACTAAGTAGTAACTAATTACTTAATTACTTTTACTCTATACCTAAAATAGTATCTAAGCTCTACATCCTATATATAGATTTAACTATAGATCGTACCTAATAATAGCACTCATATTAATACTAACTAATAACTAATTATAATAATAATGAAATTACTTATTATTATAGACAATTATACCCCTAGTTCTAATATTTAAGTTTATAATGATAGAAGACTTTATAGTAATAATTAGAGAGAGTTCTATTAAGATTAGAGCTTAATATATATAGCTATAAATAACTAATAAGATGATAAAATTAGGAGTATTTATAAACCTCTTGAAAATAGAATGAAATAGAATACTTATAAAAGCTGGGTATTTTATAATTTATTATTCTTCTATATCTTATTTTCAGTATAGCCTAGTAGTTAGAGTAGTAGTATATTATATCTTTATAATAGAATTAAAATCTCCTCAAAATCTATATTACTACTTTTAAAAAGAGTATTATAAAGTGAATATAGAGATATCTAATTAACACTATTATAATGAGTATTTATAAATATAATAAGTTTGATTCTAATGAAATTATTCTAAATATGATAATTAATAAGTAGTCTATAGATATTTAAAAGATATTTATCTAGCTATCTTATAAGTTACTATATTAAACTAGTAATATCAGAGACTAAGTATTAATTAGATAATACTTTAATATTAGTATCCTATTATAAAACTAATTATTAGGTATTTTGGAATATTATAGTAATTCAATTATAAGGATTCTAAGAACTATCTAATTATACTGAAAGTATCTATGTTTATATAAATATTATTCATATATTAGCTATATTTAGTATATTAAGATTATTTACTAATAAGAGTAAGTTAAGCCATATTATACTTATATAGAAATTATGAATAAACTTATATTAATTATAGAGAACTTTAATATTAATACTATAAAGTCTCATCTTAGGGTTCAATAAAACTTAGTAGGGATATTAAGGTTATAGATATTAAGGTTATAATAAATATTTAGATAGAAGACTTATAGTTACTAGTAATTAAATATCTTGAGATATTTAAGTTATATATTAATAGCTATAAGAGTATAAGGGTGTAAGGATATTATAGAAGGAATTATTATTAAGTATACTAGTCATTACTATAAGGGGTTTAGCTTTAGATTAAATAGGGATTAGTAATAGTAGTTAGTAGGGGGATAAGAAGGTTGAAGCTATACTTTAGGGGGTAATATATCTACTAGTAATTACAGTAGAAAGCAAGCTATCAGCCCCTCTTATAGTAATTAATTATAATATAAATATTATAATTGTTATTTAGAAATATGTAAATAATATATCCTTTATGAATTTATACTTCTAATAATATAAAAGGTCTACTTATTTTATATTTTACTTTAAAGTACTTCTAATCAGTCTTTTCTACCTCTATAGACTCTAGAATTTAATTTTATATTAGAATAATTCTTTTCTCAAATTACAATTAGAGTCTAAATCTTTAGTTTTATTATTAAAATAAGCTTATTTCAAAGTTTTATTAATAATATAAGAAGTATATCTCTCTAACTAATTTCTAATTCTATATCTCTAGACTTAATAATTAAGATACTTCCATATATCCTATTATGATAGAATACTTTATAGTAAAACCTCTAGGATCTTTATAGTCTAAATAGCGCCTATTACTATTATACTACTATTACTATTTATTCTTAAGTTGTATTATTAATTTATTCTAATAATGTATCAGTTGGATATAAGATATAATATCTTACAGCCTTCTAATTATCCTATTATATATTATATATTATTAATATATTTTCTAAAATTATTAACCTTAATATTTATATCAATTAGATAGTAGTATAACTTTGGAAATAAGGCAACTTATAAATAACTAATTTATATAACATATAGTTATAAAATACTAATTATTATAATATAGAGTTTTTTAGAATAAGAAAGGAAGTTGATAAAGTATTTATAGTCTTTTATATTTTTATTCAAAAGACGTATTAAAATATAATCTACTATATCTAGATCTCTATATATCTAATCTAAATATATAAACAATTTATTTAATTTATATATACCTTAAGGGCTACTATTCCTATAGAACTCTACTATAATTAATTAGACTTTTATATCTAGATATAGGTTAATAAGATACTAAGCCTCCTAATTATTAATAATAAGTATATAACTAATAAAGAGTTTATTATAAATCTATTATGCCTAAACTAAATATTTACTTTAGCTTTTTAAAACCGTCTTAGGGTTAGAAAGAAGTTATTATTATATACATATAATTATATTAATATTCAGGGCTAGTTCTAAAGTAGCCTTAATACTTATTCTAGATATATTTAATAATATAAAGTCCAAGTAGGCCTATAAGTAGATAATTATATCACTTAGTATAATAAGCTATTAACTCTACTATATTATAATATTAGTAAAAGTCTCTATAGAATCGATAATTAGCCTATTCTTATTATATGTTTCTATTATATAGTATAATTAGTAATAAGGTATATTAGTAATATCAAGCTTAAATATATAAAGAGCATAGCCTATATATTGAAAAAATTGAAGTATTTTAATGAAAAGAATCTAAACTAAAGAAGAACAATTTTTAGAAAGGCTGTAGAGTATATAGAAAAGATCTATTCTAATCTATAGTAGTAGAATGAGTTTTGCTAGCTGTAGCTAATTCTAGTGGGCATAGCTTGTAAAAGAATTAATATGTTTATAATTAGGATATGTATGTCTTTTATTAAAGAGCTTAGAAAAATAGTAGTTTTATATATATTATTATGAGTTTAATATTATTAATATTCATAACTATTATATCTTACTATTAAATAAAGAGATATTACACTTATTATCTAAAGTGCTAAAACCTTTAGAGATTAAAACTTTATAACTTCCTATAAGATTTATACTATTGAAAGAACTTCATTATAATGTATTTAGATAATATCTTTATTTATAGTTACAAGTTAAAGGGTAAATATAAAGGTAAAATTAAGTAAGCTTTCAAGAAGTTATAAAGAATTAGTTTATATTGAAATTTAGAGAAATATGAATTTTCTCTAAACTAAATTAAGTATTTAGACTTTATTATTTAGTTACTTTGACTCTATATCTAGAATAATATCTAAGCTCTATACCTTATATATAGATTTAACTATAAACTTTACCTAGTAATAGTATTTATACTAATAGTAATTGGCAACTAGTTAAAATAGAGGTGAAATTACTTATTATTATAAAAGATTATACTCCTAATTCTAATAGTTAAGCCTTTAATAATAGTAGACTTCATAGTAATAAGCTATATAAAAAAAACCTTATTAAAGCTACGGCTTAATATATATATCTAAAAACAACTCCTAAGATTATAGAGTTAATAATCTTTATAAACCTCTTAAAAATAGAAAAGAATAGAGTACTAAAAACTACGTATTTTATAATCTTTCACTCTTCTATAACCTTTATAATAAAACTAGAATCTCTTTAATATCTATATAGCTACTTATAATAAGGTAACTATGGGATAAATATAGAAATATGTAATTGTAATTATTATAGTTAAGGCTATTAGTATGTTAATCTCAGCCTTAATAAAATCATTCTAAATAAGATAATTAATATATAGCTTATAGATATTGAAAAGAAAATTATCTAATTACTTTACAAATTACTTTATCAAATTAGTAATATTAGAAACTAAATATTAATTAGATAAGACTTTAATATTAATACCTTTTTGTAATAAATAAATAATATAGTATGTAGTCTGACTATAGGTTGTTAAAAAGTATGATTTATTCAAATCAGAATGAAGCGCTTAAACGTATATAAATAGAATAGTTAGATTTTATATAATCCTAATATAACTACCTAGTAGACTCTATACTATACTTATTCTTATATACCCCCCTAGTAGTAGAACTACTAGAGATAACCTTATACTTTATACATTATTCTGAATAATATATTATTATAAATGAAAGTAGGTAAATATACTTAAAATACACTTTAGAACGCTTAAATAAAAAAAGGTTTTATTAAGATAAACTTATTATAATCTATTATGTATTTAACTATCTCTTTTTCTATTTTTAATAAAAGTGATAAGTTAGCTTTTTCTAAAATTAATATTTATTTAATTTTTAAATATTATAAATAATCCTATTATTATTCTTTTACTTATTAGTTTCTTTCTTCTCTTGTATATTAATATTTTTAATAGTTACTTTCTTATACTTATTAGTAATATATATTAATAAAATAGATTCTATATATTAACTTCTAGTATAATACTAACTTTCAGTTATTACTAATATTCTAATTATAGCTTAACCTTATTGAAACTAAAGTAGTTAATAACGATTTATATAAGATTACTATTAATTTCTTAATACGTTTTAATTTAAATATTCTATTAAGTAACTTTCTACTAGTTTTTATTTTATTTATCTTTAAGTTGAAGGGAATGCTTACTGATTTCAATTTGAAAAATATTTAGAAATTATAATTTTATTAATAATACGTCTCCTACTTAAGATACTTTTTTCCGTTCTTTTGAAGAGGTCTATTTTATTTAGTAATTCTTTTTAGATTATATATTATTTAATTAAATCTAAAATTATCGTTTTTCTTTTTTACTTCTTAGTACTAATACTCTTATCAATCTTACTAATTCTATATATAACTATTGAAATTTTAAGATTTAAAGCTAGATACCTAATACTATAAATATTTATCTAGTTAAAATAGATTTAATGTTTAACTAATAATATGAAATTAAAGTATACTAATTTAAGTTATTTATTTAGTTATATTTTACTAAGTTTCCTAGGTTATTAAAATACTTAATATTTTTACTTCTACTTTAAATTCTTAAAATACTTAAAACTAATAGTATTAAGATTAGTATTTTAAAGGAGATTACTATTATAATAAAGAAACCTACTAAAATCAAATATCCCTAAAGGTATCTTAAAAAAGTTTCTATTTTATTTCTACCTTCTAAAAATAAGGAAGAGAATCTAACTAGTAAGCTTTTGGTTACTAGAGAGGAATAAGAAGAAATCAAATTTATTATTAATGATATTAAGAATTAAAAAGATAATATTGATAATCTTATTAGATATCTAAAGAAATATATTAAAACTATATCTAAATATTATAAAGAAGTCTACTTAAATTCGAGATTAAGAAGCTTCTTCTAAAATAAATAAGTTTAAATACTCATTTAAGAATATTAAGTATTAACTAGTTAATTTTGATAAGAAGTCTATTATTATCAAATATATTCTAATAAGATCTATTTCTCAAAAAAAGTAATTTAGATAAAACTATAGAAGAATATAATACTTAATTGTTTAAGATAAAAATATTTAGTAATACTTAGCTGATTCAAATTATTCTTTATACTATTTATTATTCAACCTTTACTCTTTCTTATAGAAGTTATTTTTATACTATTAGGATTAATAACAAAAACTTAACTTCTAATTACTATTATTAATATAAGACTAAGTTGAAGGGATCCTACGTTCTAGTTTCTAACTAAACTTATAAAATATTTAAGAAGTATCTTACTACTATTTAGATTTCTTTTATAGTTAAAGAATAAGAAAGTTAGTAAGGTTAAGAAGTTAGTTTAATTCAAACTTTAGTCTAAATAGTAGAAAGAGTTTAAATTAATTTTCCTTAAGAATAGAAGTATTTCTAATTCTACTATTAGAATTCTAATTATTATATAACTTATTATTATTTAGCTATCTTAAGTATTACTACTTACTTAACACTTTATTATTAGTCTTATTATTAGTACTTTAGTTATTTCAACTAAGCTTCTTATTAACTAAAACTTTATAGCTTAAGTAGTTACTAGAAGATCTAAAGATTAAAATCTTAAGTTTTAAATAATTCCTAGTAATTTTAAAAGTTCGAATCTTAGTTTTAGTATTTTAATAACTAGCTTTAGTAGTTTTCTTCTATTCTTCAAATAAACTCTAATATCAATTCTTTCTTTAAGAAGATATGATTAATATTCTATCTTTCTTTAAATTGATTTTTATATATTTCTTACTATTTCTTATCTATTTACTTAGAGTTCTAAATTTAAATAGTCTATTTTGAATTAAATATAAACTTAAATAGAGAGCTTTATTCTTTATAAGTAATTTAAGGAGTTTTACTATTTTCTAACTTTTTATATAAATATTACTAAGATATTTCATTAAATAGTCAGATTTTAGGAATATAGATTACTTATATATATTATTTAAATAATTAGGAATAAGTTTAAAAAGTTTACTTATCTATTTTAACTTACTTTAAAAGTATTACCTATAGGTTTATAAAGTTAAGAAGTATTTTAAATTATTTGAACTTTATTTAAATTAAGTCTTTTATAAGTCTATCTATTAATATTATACTTATAGGTATATAGATTATTTTAAAACTTTCTTTTAAATATCCTTAGTATAGTTATATTTATTAAATATCTATATATTAAGATTTAATAAATAGATACTTACTATTTAAAATATTTAGTTTAATAGTTTAATAGTTATTATAATAGACTCTCTAAATATATCTAAATTTAAGTTTAATATTTTGAAGTAATCTTTTTAATATTATAATTTCTTTTGAGGTATATTTAAAGTTAAGAAGTTCTATTTTAAATATTAATATTATAATAGTATTCTATTAAGTAGTTTTCTATTAAATTAGGTTTTGGTATAAAAAGATAATATAATTATAATTTAATTCTTTAGTTTCTTTATGATTTCTAAAAGAAGTATTTCTAGTAGTTAGGAGTATTTAAAGTATCTTATTAATATTTCTTAAGCTTTTAAATTATAGTATTAGGAATTCCATTCTATAGAAGTATTAGATTATATAGTTAATAGTATTTTAATATATTTAAAAAGAATTTATAAGGTATTTTAAAGATAGAAAACATATAAATAAGATATCTAGTTATATTATAGTTAATATATAAAGAGTTAAATTTACTTTTATCTAATATATATAAATTCCTTAAGATATAGTTTAATTAGTATTTATAGTAAATAGTACTATTAGAAATAGTACTATAAATATTAGTTTATATTTAAGATTGAAACGTTCTGTAATGTTAATAATATATATATTGTAAATTAAGTAAATCTTCCAAGATTTTTAATTTCTTATTATTTGAACTCCTAAGAAGTACTTAATAGGATCTTATTCCTTGAGTTTATAAGTATACTTTATATTTATAATAAATTCAAAAGCAACTTTTAATTACTCTATAGAGTTTTACATATACAGCCCCCCATTTAGTAGGTAGGTTTATATAATACCTAGTAAATAATTTCTATAATAGAAAAATACCTAGTTATATATTATAGCTTATATATATCTCTATAGGTAGATATAGTTAAAAGGACCTAGTAATATAACTACTAGTTTAGACCTAGCTTTAACTTAGAAGCATATATATAGGAGCTAATAAGTAATAGAATAATAACCAGGTGTGTAAGCTTACTAGTATAAGCTTCGTAATAGTCTATATAGAAAGTTGTAGTTTAATATATTAGTAGTAGCTTGGAAGTATTAGACTTACTGTAGTAGTACTTATAATATTAACTTATACTAACTAGGTACGAATAATACCACCAGTATACCTTAATAATACTAGCTATAGATATAAAAGAAAGCGATAAACTATAGATTAGCTAACTATCCTATAATAATACTATTAATAATAATAATAATAAGAATACTTCTAGCTACTATTAATTACTATACTTAACCCCTATAGCCTTAATATAGATATTAATTTTAAAAAAGTTATTAATAATTATAAGAACTATAACTACTTTTATAAAGGCCTAAAAGAGCTAGTTTTATATAAAAATAACTTTATTATCCTTTTTAACTCCTTTAAAATAACTATAATTATATTTAGCCTCAATATATTATTAGAAGATAAAGCTATTAGTAGAGCTAGAAAAAACAAGATTAAAGTAATAAAGAAGAATCTAGTGCCTAAAAGTAGGGTATTTAAAGATAACCCTAAATACTTTAAATATATCTTAGAGGTAGCTTATTAGGTACTACTTTATTCCGAAAAAGTATATATATCGAAGTCTGTTGTAGAAGTCGTCATCGGCTAATAGTAGGGAAGGTATTTAAAGACCTAAAGTAACCATAGCTATAGCTATTAGTATAGGATAGGTTGGGACATAGGTCCTAGCCGGGAGCTAAATGTTCTCTATATAAAGCTAAAGACTTTTAACTACCTTATAGTATAAGAAAAGAATATTATTTATATAAAAGGAGATATAGATATTTAAACTCTTATTTTGAAATAAATAAGATTCGTCTAGATATAGTAAGAAGCCGAATAACTTAAGAGTAATATAGAAGGCTTTATATTAAGAAAAAAGTATCTTTTAAAGTTTATAAAAAGCTTCTTTAAACTTAGTATATTTCTCTACAATTTTAAATCCATCTAGTAGTTTCACTATTATTAGAAATCTATTAGGATGTTTTATAGTATTTATAGTTATATTAAGAATATTAAACTATAAGATTTTAAAGTTAAAGTTTTTTATAATTACTATAGTTATTCAAAATATTTAGATAGCTAGTATTACTATACATATAGTTTATAATAGATTAACTAGTTATATATCTCTATATATAGAAATCCTTATTTTATATCATTCTAAATAACTATTCATATTTATTTTATAAATAAAAACCTATTTAAGAAGAAGGGATTTAATCTTAATATTCTAGTAACTTATTTCTTACTAAATATCCTTCTCTTTTAGCTTTATAACTTTAGCTCTTATTATTTTTATAAAAGACTCTTATTATAGTTCTAATAAGTTAGTAATATCTTTCTAAGGTTTTAGTAATATAATTAATTGATTAATATATATTTAAATCTTAGTAGAAAGATCATTCTTGTTTAATACTATATTTCGAATAACAAGGAATATTATTAAAAGGTTCAGACTATTTTTATTAAACTCTTATTATTAATTAAGTAAAAGAATATTAGTAAAACTATTTTATTTATATTCTATTAGGTCTAAAATACTATTATTATATATTTTTAAAAGTATTATATAGTTATTAATATTAAGTTTTAGTTAAAGCTATTATTATTACCTATTTCTATATTATTAGCTTTTTTCTTAAGTAGTTAAATTTATTATCCTAATTAGTTAAAGTCTAGAGCTATATTTTAATCTTCCCTAAGGTAGCTAAATAGGAATTTTAAAGTATTTACTTCTCTACTTATTTAATATAAGTATTCCCTCTTATTTAGCTAGATTCCTATATTTAAATATATTATTTAATTTTCTAGTTATTAATATACCTCCTAAATTCTAATTACCACTAAGAATTACTTCTTCTAATTTAAAATAATTAGAATTCCAAATTAGTCCCAATAGTTTAAATATTAGTTCAAATATAATTAAATCTTTTTTATTAATCTTTAAAACTAACTCTAGGTTTAACTTAATATTTTAAGTTATTTCTAATACTAATAGGATAATTAGTAGAAGAGAGGTCTTTTATTAAGTATTCTAATTTTTTTAAAATCTCTAAATACTTTAAAAATAAGGTATTTTCCTTCTTTAGTAATTAATTTATCTAGTAGTTTTATAATTTCTTCTATAAACCTTTTATATAAATCTTTTTTAAAGTAAAATCTTATTTTATTAAATTTAATATTTTAAGTAATAATAATCCTTTAGAGGGTAGGGATTTAGATCCTATAGAAATTATAGGTATTTAGAGTATAGTTTACTAGGTATTTAATATATCCCTTTAATTTAACTTTAAATAACTTTTCATAATAGTTTATTCATAGTATTTCTTAAGTAAGTATACTTAATATCTATAAGTATACATCTATTTTTAGTAAGATTATAAGTCTTAATAAAAGCTTAGAGTATATTCTAATACCTATTAATAAAAATAATATCTAAACTAAGTTTTTTTAAGTTTTATATAGTAATCTCTAGGTATTTCAAATATTTAGAAATATATTATACAGTATAATTACTATTTGAATTAATTCTACTTAGAATTTAAGTAGTAGTCTTATAGTTCTTGATATTTTTATTCCTTAGGTAAATAGTAGTTTTCTAATATATTTACTTATTCTAACTAGTTTTTTAATATAAGAAGGAGATAAGTTAAGATTAATTTCTTATTCTATTACTTATATTTAGTAACTAGGTTTTCTATTAAGTATTATTATAACTCTTTTAATCCCCTATTGAATCTTATATGTTAAAAGACTTCTCTATTACTTTACTTAATGTTTCAATATATTTAATCTTTAAAACACTAAATTATAGGTTTTATTCAGTAATATAAGCATAAAGAGAAAACCTGAAAATTTCTTTTCTATAATAAGTACCTAGGAGTAACTTATAAAAACCCTAGGAAAATTAAATAAATCCTAAGTAAAATAATAAAATAAGCAAATTAAATATAACTCTAAAGTTTATCTATAGATAACCTATTGAGAATAGGTTTTTATATAGTAAGAATAGTCTAGTTACTTTAACCTTATAATCTTTACCCCCTAAGTATTAAAAACTAAATACTTAAGAGTATTATATTTAAAATATCTTACTTAAAGGTATTATATTTTAGTATTATCTAATTATATTTCTAAAAGAACTATCTTTAGGCAAAATTAAGAGAATACTATATTTAGAAATTCTATAATAATATTTAAACTACTTAAATAGACTATAAGATACTTTGAAATTAATTTATATCTAAGAAATATAAAGTTATACTTTCTAAATAACTATTTTATAATAATAAATTGGTTAATTAGGCTAAATCTAAATATATAATTAAAACTTACATGTTAGATTTTAGTCTTATTAAGAAGTAGAACTTCTGAAATATAATTAGTATAAAGACTTCCAATATAATTATATCATTTAATATTAAGTCTAATGTATTCTTCCTATTTAGACTATTAAAAAAATTGTTAATTACTTACTTATTTTATCTAATTATAAAGAAGTTAGCTAAACTATATTTAATAGTATCTATTTCTTTTATTTAATTTAAAAGATCCTTTCTTAAAGAGGTCTATTAAGTCAGTAATTTAAACTACTTTATAGCTATTAAATGCTATACTTACTAAAAATAAGTAAGGTTTTTAAATAGTTAAGAAGATCCTAAAAGCGATTTTAATTAATTTATTAAAGAAAAGAAGGATTAATATTAATATATATTAAATTAGAGGAATAATAGTTGTTACTACTAGACTCATTACTTAAAAGAACTATTTTAGCTTTTAGAATATCTAAAGGTACTTCTTTAGTTTTATTAGTATATGTTTTAGAATTTAACTATCCTTTTATTATTAGATTCTAGTAGAGAATACAGACCTTTAAGTTATTTACTTAATTTATAATACTATTTTTAATAGTAACTATTATCTAAATATATACGAATCTAATATATAAGCTTATAATAGTATATTTAATATACTTATAGTATTTAGGAAATTATAAATAGCTTCTGAAATTATATAAATACTTTAGTTCAAATTAAGATATTTTATCTAACTTTCTTATAAGAATAATTAATATGAATAGTATTTTACTATAGCCTTTTATTAAAACTTTATTAATATGAGATAAAGTAGAGAAGACTTTTCTATATTTAGCTAGATTATTAATATTTAAACATAAAGTTTCTTTCATAATAATATTCTAATATTAGATTATAATCTAATTAAGTGAAATATATCAACTAAATAATTAAAACTATTTTTTAATAATAAGAGTTTTTTAAATTTTAGGAATCTAATATATAACTACTTAAAAGTAGATAGTATACTACTTATTATATTATATTAAATTAGAGATAATTAAATTAGCTTTTTTAAGTGTTTTCTTATATTGTATTCTAACTTATTACTATATAACTAAATTATTCTAAGTATACTATTATTGTAGAATTCTTAGAAGAATTTAAAAAGAGATATTATTATTATTAAGGAGTTCTATTTGAATAGGTATTAGTAGGTTATTATTAATAGTTATATTACTTTGTATCTATATTATATTATAATAGTTGTTTTAACCTTTTTATAGTTAGATTCTTAGATTACTTAAAGTTTAAAATTTATTATATAATAATTAAAAATACTTTTAGTAAAAACAGTAAAAAGCTTAATATCATTGAATATCTATTACGTAGTATTTACTTAGATAAGCTATTTATTAAAGTTAAGTAGATTAATTAGTTTTAAGGTATTAAGATCTAGTTTAATATCTAAATTAATATATTTCTAGATATTTTAGCTAGTTATATAGAATTATAATATAATATATTAATAGTTAAGATTAGAACTATTAGGTAGCTTTACTATTATATAAAAACTACAAATAGCTAAATATACTATTTTCAAGTAATTTATTAAAGAACTAATATAATAGATTAAGAAGGATTTCCTTTATATTTATTACTTAAGAGTAGTTTAAAAAGTAATTAGATATATTTAGGCTTATGACTATAATAAATAAATAATATAGTATATAGTTTAAGTATAGGTTGTTAAAAAGTACAATTTATTTAAATTAGAATGAAGTATTTGAATGTAAATAAATAGAGGGTTAGGTTTTATATAATCCTAGCATGACTACCTAGTAGACTCTATACTATATTTATTCTCATACTTATAATAATACTAATTACTAAATACTTTAAAGTATTATAAGAATATAATTATAGAAATATAATTATAGGAATATAATTATAGGAAATGTAAAGACTATTTAGCTATATTAAGAATATCTATATTTATATAAATATTATTTAAAGAATATATTATATATTTAGCCCCTTATATAGTAGGTAGCTTTATACAACACCTAGTATAAAATCTCTATAATAAAAAAACACCTAGTAATATACTATAGCTTATATATATCTCTAAAAGTAAATATAGTAAAAAAGACCTAGTAGCATAATATTTAGTCTAACCCTAATCCTAACTTAGAAATAGGTAATATAAAGTAATAGAATAATAACTAAGTATATAAACCTATTAGTATAAGATATATTATAGTCTCTATAGTAATAGCTTCGAAGTATTAAACTTATTATAGTAGTCCTTACGATATTAACTCACACTAACTAGAATACTACTAGTATACTTTAATAATACTAGCCTTATAGATAAAGGAGAGTAATAGACTATTATAGACTAATACTCTCTTTATCCTTAAAACATAAGTTAATAGCTATCTTCAATATATTTAAGTTAATAACTATTTATAATAATACTACTACTGATAATAATAATAATAATAATAATTATAATAAGAATACTATTACTATACTTAACCCCTATGATTTTAATATAAATATTAATCTTATTAAAACTATTAATAACTATAAGAATTATAGCTACTTTCATAAAACCCTAAATAGGCTAATATTATATAAAGGCGACTTTACTATTCTTCCTAGCTTTCTTAGGATAATTATCATTAAACTTAATTTTCAAATATTACTAATAGATAAAACTATTAGTATAGCTAAGGAGTATAAGATTAAAAGAATAAAAAGAAATTTAATACTTAAAAGTAGGATATTTAGCAATAATTCTAAATACTTTAAATATATATTAGAAGTAGTTCGTTAGATATTACTTTATTCTAAAAGGATATATATATTGAAATCCGTTATAATTATTAGCTAATATTTAGGAAGGCTAAGATAACTTAAAATTAGAGATATTATATTATATATTATTAATATGATATTGTTACGTAAGATTCGAAGACCTAAAGTAACTATAGTTATAGCAGTTAGTATATAATAGGTTAGGATATAAGTCCTAGCTAGATACTAAATATTCTTTATGCGAAGCAAAAGTCTTAAATATTATTTAAATATCAACTATACTCAATTAATATATAAAGATTATTTACTATTAAAAATAAGCTAAATCCTACTATACTTACTGGAAGATTATAAATTAACTTATACTAATAACAGGGAATTCTTAGATTAATAGTATAATTTCTTATTTTAAACATAAATAAGACTTAATAGAGATATAAAAGTTATAGATATTAAGATTATAATAAGTATTTAAATAGAATACTTATAATTAGTAGTAATTAAATATCTTGAGATATTGCAATTATATATTAAAAGCTATGAAGATATAAATATATAAAACTATTATATAAAAGTTGTTAGCTATTTGTTATTTATAAAGAGTTAATATAAAGTAAGTATACTAACTATACTTATAAGAAGTTTAACTTCAAATTGATTAGAAGCTAGTTATAGTAATTAGTAAGAAAATAGGAAGGCTAAAGTTATATTCTAAGAAGTAATATCTTTACTAATAGTTATAATAGAAAGCAAGCTATTACTTCCTCCTAGGCTTTATTATTAGTTGTATTAAAGGTCTCTAATCTATATAAAGTCACATACCTCTCGGGAACCCTTTAAAGGAAGCTATACTTAATAGTTAGCTCTTACCTTATAAACCCTATAGATAATACTAAGGCTGAGGAATTATTTAAATAGAGGAAACTTTAGGTAGTAATAATACTATTAGTTAATATAATTACTAATAAATAGGGAAAGTATAGACCTATCCGTTATAATTACTTCTTTAAAAGATTATAATAGGTTGTTATATAATATTAATACTAGCTAGCTAGTAGTATTTATTACTAGCTATTAATAGTTACTAGTTATAAATAGCTATTAATAAGAGCTAATAGCTAGTAGTAGTTATTATATTTAGTTTATATAACTAGAAGGTTTATAACTACTAGTTGCACTTATTTGCTATAGGATTCGAACCTACTACTCTTACTATAAAATAGTAAAAGCTAGCTAGACATTAAACTACTATATCAAGTAGGTCTAGGCTTTATTATTAAAATATAAAAAGACATTTATTATAGTTCTAAAGAAGTTAATATTATACAGATATAAGAAGTTTTTATAAATATCTATAGTATTTATAACTTTCTTAATTCTATGAATTCTGATTATAATATAGTTAGTTATTTCTCTAGTTTAATAGAGTTCTTTATATAATTAATATAGAAAGAAGTATTATTTTATTTACATACTATATACTTATAGGTATATTTAGGATTTAAGTTTATATTTATCTTAAAACCTATTATAAATCAAAAGGATTTAGAGTAATATAACATAGTTAGGAGTTAAAAGTCTAGAGATAGGTTATAATACGCTACGCAAAATCTACTAAGCGTAGTAAGTTAAAGTATTTCTTTTCAATAACCTAAAAGAGTAAAACAAATATTCTAAAAGCTATATTAATGTTAAATAGATTAGAGTTATAAGAAAGAGATTTTAGTAAAACTTAAATAGTAATACTTCTTTTAAGCTAACTACAAAAATAAAGAGTTTAGATTTCAATAAATTCTCTATATAAAAATAGTATTAATTATTCTATATTTACTACTAAAGTCTATTATACTAAGAAATTAGTTACTTATAATTAGAAAAGAATCTTATATTAATAAGAATTATTATATAGATAAAGTCTAAAATATCACTATATATAAATTGAGTAATTAAGATATTATTAAAAGCTTTTTAATCTTTTAATACTATAGATAGTTATTAATATAAGTTATTTAAAAGACTATATTTTAATATATACTATATAGTTATACCTAGACTTTTGAACCCCTACTATAGTAAGGCTAAATTACTTAGGAGTAATATGAAGTAATTATATTTTCTAAGAATATAAGAATAATATACTATAACTAACTACTTAGTATTAAATTAGACTTACTTAAGTTTGATAGAATGATACTATTTATAATAAAACATTACTAATAGTTATATTACAGTTAAACATACAATTAGTAGAATTGTTAAATATAATAGAACTATTTAATCGTTTCTTAACTATAAGGTTTTGAAATATTTTATACGTTCTCCATTTATTTTAAGATTATAAGCTAAATAGGTAGAAATCTCATTAACATTTAACTTGATTTCAAAATACTATTTACATTATTTTATAAAATATTTCAAAGTTTTCTTTGAATAAGGCTTAAATAGAATAATAAAATTAAAACTTTTAATATAGATTGTTTAACTTGTCTAGATTAAATTGAGAGATAAGAATAAGCTTTGCTTAGTATTTGAAATTTATAATATATAAATAGAAAGAACCTAGAAGAAGGTTATATAAATAGGAGATACTTATTAATATATGAGTTATATATTATTAAATAGATATATTATATTCTAAAGTATTATAACATTGATACTAGGGAAATCAATAATCATAATTATATTAATATATAAAATTTACTTAAAACCTATCTCCAAAATAGTAAGAATATTCTTACTAGAAGCTTTAATATAAATATAAATAGTTGATTATATAGGAAAGACGAGTTATATTTTATAATATTGAAACTAAATCTAAAGTTTTAAGTAGAAACTACTCATAATTATAATCTTCTAAGTAATATATAAACCTTTAATTTTAGATTATATTAGTATTTATTAAATATTCATAGTATTTCTATCAGACTAATATTAAGATAATATATGAAGAAGTATTAAATACTCTACTTAAGCTTATAATATCTATTAATATCTATATAAAAGCTAAGGGTATTATTAGAACTTATTATTATTCCTCTTAATTCCTAATAAACTTTTACTATAGATTTCTATTAATTATATTATAAAACTATTAATTTGGTTATATTGAAGGTCTTTGATCTAATTAAAGTTACATACCTCTTAGGACCTTTTAAAAGAAGTTATACCTAGTAATTAGTTCTTACCTTATTTACCCTATAGATACTACTAGTTCTAAGGAATTATTCAAATAGAAGAAATTTTAAGTAGTAATAATATAGTTAGTTAATATAATAGCTAATAAATAGAAAGTATATATATACCTATATCTATTATAGTTATTTTTTAGGGGATTATAATTAATTATATAATACTAATACTAACTAGCTATAATACCTATTACTAACTATTAATAGTTACTAGCTATTAATAGCTACTAGTAAGAACTAATAGTTAGTTGTAGTTACTATACTTAATTTATATAACTAGTAGGAATACTAGTTGTAGTTACCTACTGTAGGATTTAAACCTATTACTCTTACCGTAAAACGGTAAAAGCCAGCTAGATATTAAACTACTACATCAAATAGGGGTATGATAAAACTATTATTTGTTATAAAACGAAATTCCAAGTTCTTGATAACAATTATAAATTAATCATTTAAATATACTTAGTTAGAAGTCACAATATTTATAATTACTTAAATCTATATAAAGAAGTTCTAGGAAATTTCATAGTAATTATATAGTCTTTTTATATTAACTATTACTAATTATGATTTTGGTTAATTTAGTTTCTTATAAATCCTATTTTACTGATTAATAGGAGTTTAATAACTATTTTTAATATTATTCTGTTCTTGGATAAATAGTAAGATAGAGAGAATAATAGCTAAGACTTAGATACTTCCATAAGTGTATATTACTATTTTATAAGACTTAATAGAAATATGAAAGTTATAGATATTAAGCTTATAATAGATATTCAAATAGAATACTTATAATTAGTGGTAATCAAATATCTTGAGATATTTGAATTATATATTGATAGCTATAAAAGTATAGATTGATAAGATTATTATAAAAAGAGTTATAAGGTATTGATTATTTATAAAGAAGTTAATATAAAGTAATTATATTAGCTATAGTTTTAAGGGGTTTAGCTTTAGATTAGTTAGGAACTAATTATGTAAATTAATAGGAGTAAGAAAGCTAAAGTTATATTTTAAGAGACAATGTATTTACGAATAGTCATAATAGAGAGCGAGTTATTAGTTCCTCCTAGGCTTTATTATTAAAATATAAAAAGGTATTTATTATAATTCTAAAGAAGATAATATTATTCATATACTAATTAGTATTAAATAATAAGAATTCTTTAGTTATTAAAATTTGTTTACATTGGTCTTTAAATAAGTTTAATATTATACTTATTCTATATTTTTAAATAGTAAAGTAAAACCATATTTTATCTTAAGATAAATTTTAGTATTCCTATCCTTTTCAAAAATAATGATTACCATAGCTTAAGTAGTTATACTATATATATAATAATATAATACAATAAGTATTAATAGAATATATTAAGTAGTTAAGAAGTCTTAAGTTGGAAATAGGATATAGCTATTACTATACTATATTAAGATAAATGAACTAAATAAGAAGATTTACTAAATAGTTTCTAAATATCACATTATCAATATATTAAACCTATTAAATGTTATATCAAATATTTATATTAATATCTATGTAATATTGTATAATAACTTTATCAAATAAATAAAACATAGGTTATTATGATCCTAAAAATAGATAGGTATATATTTTAACTCTATTCTGATTTCTATTCAAGAAAGTAGTGGAACTTAAGAGGAATATAAAGTTCAAGAGATATTAATAGTAAGGAATATCGTAAAGTTAAAATATAATTATTGTATGTTGATTAAATAGAAAGTGTATAATAGTTTAATATAAAACCCCTTAGAGAGTTCTATTAATAATAAGACTATATTACAATTCCAGTTATAATGTAAAAATATTAGAAAAGCATAATAGATTGATAATAATTTACGAATAATAAAACGTTATATAAGTTGCAAACTAGGTAATATAATAGCTTTCAGTAGATATATATAAGTTACTTTCAAACTTATTTTCTAAGGATTTAGTAAATAAATTAAGGAAAAGGATTAGTATTATTTTATTCCCCTTTATACTCTTAGTATTCTTCTTCTCTCTTCTTATTAATTTACTTTCTTCCCTCCTTCTTACTAAGAATAATAATAAGTAGTACTCACTTATAAATAAAGTATTTTTAATATTAATAAGGGATAATAAGTATATAATCATAATAAATAGATAAGCTGATATTAATAAGACTAAGAATATACTTATGATCTTAATAGAATATAATATAATTATAAAGGGCTAGACCTAAGCTTATTTAAATATAAGCAGTATAAAATACTATTTATTTAGAACTAAGAGGTAAAAGAGAAGTCTTCATAAATACCTAGAAAAGTCTATAAATATAATACTACCTAGCGTCTACTAAAACTCTATTTAAATACGAAGGTTAATATTAGATACTTAGGTATAACTTTAATTAGTTATTTAGGTATAATTTATAATATTACCCTTTTTGTCCCTAGCTACTACTTGGCTATAAGAATCAAGCCGAGTTATTGTTATTACTTACTATTAGTCTATATACCTCCTTATAATACTTTAAAGCTACTATATTTATAATAATATTAATTAGTTTTTATATAAAATCTATATATCCTTCCTATTTAATAAAGGCTTTTTAGTAGTAACTTCTATCTATTTAGTATATCTTTATATCAAGGATATTATTAACTAACTACTTAGCTTTTCTATTATTATTTATTAAAAGTAGTAATTAGTTATTAATAATTATCTATTTAAATAAGAGAATGATAATAATTCTTTGGGAGATATCTATATAGAATTATAAGTAGATAGACTTTAATATATCTAGCTTAATAATATATAGTAATAAGACTTTTACTACTATATACTTAAAATATAACTAAGTTAGCGTCTAATTTAGCTTTAATAATTTATAATGAGAAATATTTAATTCCACTTTATTATTAATTTAATATTAATTAGTAGGAGATTAGGTCTTATTTACTTAGGTTTCTTACTTCTACTAAGTAGTTACTATCTTAGTATAAATATATATTATTACTAAATGTATCTTTTTAACTAATTAGTAGGTAGTATTCGTATTACTACTAAGTATTAATACGACTTTTTTAACTATTAGGATAGAATTAATATAATAACTATAATTTATAAAGAAGAATATAGTCTCTATAGTATTATATTACGAATTATAAAAAGCTAGTACTATAATAAGTAGTAAATTACTTGAATGATCTTATGACTAATGTATAAATATTTATAAAGTTATTTAGATTTCTTAGTTATATTGCTCTATAGTTCTATCTATCTATAAGTAGTAATTAGTATTAAGTAGATATATAATATTTATTAGTTAATAGAGCTCCTTCTAGAAGTAATTTACCTAGTTAGAACTTCTGTTATTTATTAAAAAATCTAGTATATTATAAAATCTATAATAATAACTAAAGAACTACTAGGTATATACTTCTACTTCTATAGTATTTATTCCTTTTAATATAGAAGTCTTATTTAATTAGTTTATAATAATTTAAAGTCATAGTTATTTTACCTTTTTAGAAAGCAAATTACTAATAAGATTCATTAATAGATCTAAATATAACTAGTTAAATACCAAGAGGGGCTTTAAGAATTCCTTCTTTATTTATTTCTAGATATAAATATTCCTATATATATTATAATTATATATCAATTAATACATACTTTAGAGCTAATTATATTAATAGAACTAAGAGCTCATAATCTCCAGTATATTATTATATCTTAAGTATCTTATAAGAGAAGAATTATATAACTCTTATATTAATTTAGTCTTAAGTTTATTAACAAGAATATTACTATTTTTATTATTTAGTATTTAAAGTCTATTTCTAAAGGTAAGCTATTTTAGTATATTAAAAATATATTTAATAATTTAAACTATAATATAGATATTAGGGAGGAAGTTTTATTCTTCCTACTAAATTATTATAAAGACTTATTAATATGAAGAATCCTTTTAGTAATATAATTCTCTATTTCCTATAGATCTAATATTCCCTTAAGAATCTAAGTATTAATAATATTTATTTATTATATTTAGAGTTTTATAAGAATAATAATATCTAGGATAATTTATATTACTTACCCCTATTACTTCTTGTTATCCTATCTTTTAGAAGTATTTTATTCATTTTTAGAGAAAGTATCAAGAATTATTATTTAGATATCTAATCAATATTTCAAATAGAAATTATATTAAAGTAACTCTTCTATTTACTAATTCTACTTTTTTATAAACTATTACTTCTTTATAAAATATATAAATTTCTTATAATTAATAAAGACTTTAAACTTCTAAGTATTCCATAGTTTTATTCTTTACACTTATAAATATATTAATACTATTGAGGATTCTTTATTATAAATTAAATAGTTAAATTCTATAAAACTTAAAGATTTAGAATAGAAAACTACTAGATATTTCACTCTAATTCTATTCTCTTAAATTAATATATTATTTAGAATAAACCTAAAATAATTAGTTTCTATTACAATTAAAGTATCAACATTAAATATCTTTAGGATTAGTTTTATAATAAAGAAGTATTTTAATATAAGGAAGGTTTCCTATCATTTTAATCTTTAGTTGAAAACTATATACTTCTAAATTCGATAGTTTAGGGGTTTTATAATAATATTATATTATAACATAAGGACCTTATAGTAATTTGTAAATCTAAAGAAACTATAAATACTTTTTAGTAACCTAGGGAATAACTAGTCAGTAATAACTTCTAATTTCTCTAAATTATATAAAAAGTTTTTCTAACCAATATAATAAATCTAATATACTTAACTATAGTAATAGAAACTTCATACTTCTTAAGATCTAACTTAAGGTTTATATTAATAAGTTAGTTAAATACCAAATACCTTCTTCTTAAATCCCTATTAAATACTATTAGTATAAATAAGAATATTATTAATATATACTATAATAGAGTAATTTAGAAACTACTATAAATAACTATTAATATATTATAAAAATAAAATAGAAATACTAGTAAGCTTAAAAGGGTATAGTATTTATTGAAAGAAATTATAACATATTTAGAAAGCTATTTTCTCTTAGTCTATCTTATTAATCCTAATTTTATAGAATATAGTAATAATATCAAGCTTAATATATTAGTAGGCTATAGTAACCTCATAGAGTATTTCTCATATAAAAAAGAAGGAGTAATAGTTTTTCTTTATAATTATATTAAAAGCTCTATAATTTATAGAGAAATGTATCCTCCTATTTAATTTTCTTATAAAGAGAATTAAAATACTAGTAGAACAGCTACTTATTTTAATAAACTTCTTATTAAATAAATCCTCTGGAGTCTTTTTAAATATTAACAACTCCTCTTATAATATATTATAAAGAAATTCTTATGAAAATTAGATTCTTATTTCCTAATATTAGATATAAATAGAATATAATAATTTATTCCTAATCAACTAAGGAATAATTAACATATTATATTTAAATAGAAGAAGTCTAATATTTACTTTAAACAATATTTAGAGATATAATCCTTTAAGTCTACTTCTACTTTTAGAATTAACATTTTTTAATATCTATTAAACTAATAGATATAATTCAACAGGAGCTTAGTATTTTACTAATATACTATATAGTATACTAATAGATAAATATAAATATATTAGTACTAAATAAATAGGCTAATTAAATGTCTTTAGACCTTACGAATATATTTTAATACTTTAAATAAACTATTATACTATTTTTCCTATATACTATCTATAAAATTCTAATGTTATAAATAATAAAATATCTTTTATTTATAACTACTTGAAATATAAAAGTAACTAGAGACTTTTTATAATATAAATATAGATCTTCTATATATAATTACTAACTTCTAATATTAAAATAGCTATCCTTTAGATATTACTAAGTAATAGTTTAATAGTATATCTTTTTATCTATTTCTTTAATTTATTAATCAGTAGGAGGTAGAATATGTTTATTAGAGAAGTATTAATAATAGTGTAAATATTATAATTTATATTGATAAGTATATTAATAGAATAGTTTCTATTAACTCTAATTTAAATAACAATTAATTATTAGTTACTTATTTATTCCTTTTTCTATTATTTTTCCTATCTTATTAGTTATCCTTTTATTAACTTTAAGGCTTAATTCTACTCTAAAGTTACTTTTTTCCTAAATCTATATTATTATTAAATCAGAGAATACTATCCTCTTAGTTATCTCTAATATAATTTATAATATAGTTGTATTAAAGGTCTCTGATCTATTTAAAGTCATATACTTCTCAGGGTCCCTTTAAAGGTAGTTATACCCTATAGTTAGCTCTTACCTTATATACTCTATAGATAATACTAGTTCTGAAGAACTATTTAAATAGAGGAAACCTTAAGCAGTAATAATACGGTTAGTTAATATAATTACTAATAAATAAGGAAAATATAAACCTATCTATTATAGTTACTTCTTTAAAGGATTATAGTTATATAATACTGATACTAGCTAGCTAGTAATATCTGTCGCTAGCTGTTAATAGTTGCTAGCTGTTAATAGCTAACGGTAGTAGCTGACAGCTAGTGGCGGTTACTATACGGTTTACACAACCGGCAGGAACACCATTCGCAGTAATATAATTTATAATAATTATAATTCTTATAAACTTTATAATAGCCTTCTTATACTGTTATATTATATAATTCTTATAGATATAATCTTTCTTATTATACTTATTGTATTACTAAGTATTTTTATAATCTTTAATATATTTCTTAAGAATAAAAGAAGAACTATTGAATTTTAATATTATTATTATTTTTTAACTACTTTAGTTATTATAATATCGCTTTTTATATTATAAATAATAGGTTTTCAATAGGGCAGCTAGTAATAAGTAAGTATCTCTTTTACATATTTAAATTTCTAAGTTATATCTTAGACTTTTAATCCTTAAGATTTATATTTAATAAGAAGGTTAATTATAATAATCAATTCTTTAAGATAGAAGAGTAATATAGCTTCTAATAAGGAGATTTAGATTATATCTAACTATATATACTTTTTAATATTAACTAGGATTCTCTTATTTTAAGATATTGAAGTAATTAGATATTTATTTCCTTTATATTAGAGGTTTTATAGCTAAGTAATTATATGGGACTAGTTATTTAAGTTTAAATAATTCTTATTGAAAAACTGATAAAGTTGTTTAAAATATAGGAGGTTTCTAATTTCCTAGTTATATAGAAGGTTTTGACTACTTATTAGGAACTAAAGTCTAAATAGGAATAAATTAAGTATTAATATTTGTAATTAGTATTAAAGAAATAATAATTAATCTTAAGTTTTATTTTCATTTATTAGGTTTATACTTAATATTCCTTCTATTTACTTAAAGATTTTAAAGGTAGAAGAAGAGGCTTCTTTTAGTAATTAATTACTAGTAGAAGTATAGTAAGATTATTAACCCTAAAGGCTAGTATTTTCATAGATATTATTCTAAGGGTTATTAAGATACTTTGATATAAGTTAGAAGTATTTATTATAATGATTATCTAAAAGTTACTACTTATTATAGTATTTTATCGGACTAATTTATATATGGGTTTATTAATCTTTTAATAGAGGGGACTTAAAGCATATTATAACTATTATTTAAATAACTTACTTATAAGATCACTATTTATAGAAGTATCCTAAGGGGCTTTAGTATTTTCTATTATCCTTTATATTAATTAGTTAGTTATTTATTATATAGTATCATATTTAGGAGTTTTATTTAATGAAATTATATATTTAACTAGTAGGGAATTATATTTTACTTCGTATTATCTATATAGTAAATAAAACTAAGTTCTAAATAGATAAAAGATTAGACTTAGGCTTATTTAATTATAAGTAGTGTAAAATACTATTTACTTAGAGCTAAGGGGTAAAAGAGAAGTTTTTATAAATACCTAGATAAGTCTATATATATAATACTACCTAAAGCCTACTAAGGCCCTATTTAGATAAAAGGGTTAATATTAGATGCCTAGATATAGCTCTAGCTAATTTTCTAAGTATAGCTTATAATAATAACAATTAGAATATATTATAATACCTTATTATAAACAGATTAATATAGCAAAGGAAGAAAGGAGGAAGAGAAAAGACTTATTATTATCTATATAATACTACTAAAACCAATAATAATCTATTTAGGAATAAAGAAAAAAGTAGGTAAAGACATAATTTAAATATAAGAAGAAGGAGTAGTAAATAGTATAATAATATAAACTAAAAGTACTTATTAAATATAATAGTAATATTTATTGTAGTATTAAATTATATTAGAAAGCTCTAGTAAAAGAATAGAAGTATAATAATTCTTAGTATTTCTTTTTATTAACAGTTGGATTTAAAGCGGTAATAGTATATTAACTAAATATAATTTGATAATTAACTTGACAGTTAGTGATATATAACTTAAAACTAATAAAGAAATAAGAGTCTTCTTTATACGCACTTTCTAACTTTAGATATCTATGATTAGATTAATTATAACTTAATACATAAACCTAAAAAAAGCTATTTCTTTATACTTAGAATAATAATTAAATAAATAATTATAATCATATTAAAAAGTAAGTTCTTCTTAGTATCGGAATTACGTTTAATAATATAACTACTATAGGTATGAATAGTAAGCTCAGAAGGAATATAATAATAAGAAAGATTGTTATTAAAGAGTCTAGAAATACTAGTAATAGTAATAAATATAATAATAGAAGGAAATATAATAAGGGAAAAGAAGAGTAAAGAAATAGTAAAATAGTAGTATTATGATAAGTATAGAATAAGAGATTAGATAATTCAAAAGGAAAAAAACAAAGCTATATGGAAAAAGAAGAAGGGAAGTTCTGGTAGACTAATAGAAAGAGAAGTATAATATAGAATTATTGAAAAGAAATATAATATAAACTTTCCTATTAATAGAACTATTTAATATGGATAATATTGAAACTTTCTTATCAATCAAACTGTTTAATACTAATAGTATTTAGAAGAAGTATTTTAAATAGATGTTTCTTATTAGTAAGATGATTCTAAACAACTAGAGATTATTAATTTTCTATTAAGATTATTAATAATAAGTACTACTATAATAATAAAGTAGAAAAATAATAAGGAGTATATTATAAACTCAAGCCTCAAACCTTATATAGGATATTACCATTAAAGCTTTATATTGTTACTACTTCTATAGTCTAGTAAAGAGTTTCTACTTTAAATATAAACTCTTCAAGTCTATTATAACTGTATTAAAGTACTACTAAAATATCTCCTATAGCTAGCTTCTAATAAAAAGGTTATTACTACATGCCTGAATATAGTTCCAACTAAGTATCAAAATATAGCTTATAATAAGCAGAACCTATGCTACTACTATGAATTATAAAAAAATTATTTTATGTATATTCTATAACCTTTCTTAAAGCTCTTTCTCTTTAACTTAGACTCTTTTAATGAAAATACTTTTTTAATGAACTATAAAACTATATTTTTACATATCTAGACTTATTATTACTTATATATCTTACTACTAATTAGACTATATAATAGAAATACCCAATAAGAATAATCCAGTCATAAATCTTATAAACATCATTATCAATACTATGATGCAGTAGAATTAATAGTTTACTATACTAGCTAATATAATCACATAACTATAATCCTACTAAATCTCCATATTTCTATGTATAATTATAATAAATATTAAAGCTACCCTAAAGTTGATTCCTAATATTGATCTAACTATATTCCTATAATAATACCCTATATCTAACCCTAAGGAATTTCAAAAGAGTTATAATAAATACTTAACCCAAATATGATTGATTGATAATAAGCTCTTAATTCATTATATATTTATCATAAATAACTCAGAAATCTAATACCTTAAAAGTTTATACTGAGACATAAACGTCTGGTTACTTATAGTCGAATTCTTTAGAAATAATATTTGTCAGAATATATATAATTTAAATAGCTTCCTGATATATCTCAACTAGATATAAGGACTTAAATATAATAGACTATATTTTAAAATACTTTGTAAATAGATATATAAAGATCTATAAATACTTTACTAAGACCTGCTTAATATAATATTCTAATGTCTAGCTAGCTTCTACCGTTTTATAGTAAGAATAATAGTAATGAGTTCGCATTCTATAGTAGGTAAGTACAACTATTAGTTATGAATACTCTAGTTATATAAATTAAATATATTAACAACTACTAACTATTAGCTCTTACTAATAGTTATTGATAGCTAGTAACTATTGAAAACTGATAGTAAATACTACTAACTAGTAAGTATTGGTATTACATAATAACTTATTACTATTCTCTAAAAAGTAACTACGATAGATATAGGTATATATATACTTTCTATTTACTAATTATTCTATTAACTAACCGTATTATTACTACTTAAGGTTTATTCTATTTCAATAGTTTCTTAGCTTTAGTATTATTTATAGAGATTAAAAAGCAATACTTATCTACTAAGTATAGTTTCTTTTGGAGGGTTCTTAAGAGGTATTTAGTTTTCAATAGATTAAAGACCTTTAATATAACTACTATTCTTTACTACGTTCTTTCTGTATTTCAAATAAACGTCTTATTATAATAAATAATATTCTATAGCTGTATATTATAGAAATTAATTATTCACAAGCCACTTTGTCACTAAATATATATTATTACCTAATGAGTGTAAGTATTAATATTAGTATTTCTAAAGAATATATAAATAGTGTATAATATATAATATAGTAATTAGAGAATGATACAATATTACATGTTATACTTAACTAATAAGTAGAGTATTACAATAATACAAATACATCTACTATAAATACAAATATATGTATTTGTAATATATTATATATAATAGCTAAAATATATATTTATGTTTGTAATATCTAAAATTCTATTATATTATGAATATGATATATGTATTTGTATTTGTATTATTTATAATATAATACACTAAATTAGGGTTATAGAAATCACTAATATAAATACTATTATTAGTAG
>AMCV02000004.1:1703710-1722475 GCA_000350065.2 Colletotrichum orbiculare MAFF 240422
TCTTTGAAATCTATGTTACCTTTTAAAGTTTATTTAAAAGTTTACTAATTAGTAGTAGTAAGTAATAATTCTTAATTATAACTTTATTAAAGTTCCTATAGTTAATATAGAAATATAAAAAGCTATCTTTCTTTAGAATAAAGAAGGTTAATATACTTATTTTACTTATAGATAATTATATATATCTATTTACTAAGCTTTCTATAATATATACGTTTAATTCTTCTAATTATTCCTTATTTAGTAGATATATAGGTTTATAAAATAGTTTTTTATTTAGTTCTAACTTAAAGGTATAGTTAGTATCCTCGAGGATTAAAATAGACTTTACTATAACCTTATTAAATACTCCCTACTTACTTATAAGTTTCTTAGGGACATTTATAATTATAATAACTTTATTATTTTCCCTAAATACTCCTATATAAGCCTTAAGATTCCTTCCTATTTTACTAATATATAATACATAGGTAATTCTATTATTCTTATAATCCTTTATATAAATACCTCTAATTTAGCAATAGATATATACTTATAGTAATAGGTATTTATCTAGGTATCTATTATAATACTTTCTTAGCTTATAGAATACTATTAGAATAAATAGATATATAGGTAAATCGATAGTTAAGTTGTTACTATAGATAACCGTGAAATTAGGAGAAACGTAATATAATAAAAGTAGTTTTCTCAACATAAGGACCTGTTTGAAATATTCATAATAATAATAGTTAAATAGAAGGAGACATAGTAATTCGATAGATAGTATAATTAACTATTTCTAACTATTGTTTATAGAGATATTAAGGTTCTTATATAGAGGGTTTATTTTAGAGTTCTAGCTATACTACTAGAATTCTAGCTATAGCTGTAATATATAGGCTACTATAGCTATAGTATACAAGGTATTATAACTGTAGTATATATACTTTAGTATAGTATATAGACTATTATAGCTATAGGGTATAATACGTTATAACTATAGTATATAAAGTATTATAACTATAGTATATAAAGTATTATAACTATAGTATATAAAGTATTATAACTATAGTATATAAAGTATTATAACTATAGTACATATAGTTTAATATAATATATAGACTATTATACCTATAGTATATAACGTATTATAACTATAGTATATAAGCTAAAGTATAGCGTATACTATAGCGAAGCTATAGTATATTAAATACAATAACTATAGTATATAAAGTATTATTACTATAGTATATATAGCTTGAGTTACTTCTAATACTTCATAAAAAAGTAAACCTCTATACTTTTACCTTATTTACTTAAGAACTACTAAGGGTAAAAAAGTAAAATAAGTATGTATTTATAGAGCGATTTTTATATGATTTATTTATATAGAAATATTATATAACCTCTTATTACTTCTATTAGAATAGAAGAAATAGAAGTTCTTCATATATTAGAATAAATCTAATATCCCGTTATAAAGTATATTTTACTAGTATATAGCTTATCTATATAAAGCTTTATAAAATTTGATATAAAGTAAAAAGAGAAAGACTTATATAGAGTTATAAAACTTGAAATTACATAAAAAAAAGATTTTTAAGATATTCTTTTTTGAAATCTAGATAAAATCCATTTAAAGTTTACTAAATTTGAAGATTTATTTAAAATATTAGTTATATTATCTTTTATACCTATATAATAAATGAAGATACTTTTACTTCTAATAAAGTCTCTTATAGAATAGTATTTTATATTTATATATTTTACTTTTTTATAACATTCAGGACTTTTAGCTAGTTGTTCTACTATTAAATTATCTATAAAACTCTTAGGTGTTTTAATTTTAGATAATCCTAGTTTTAAGTTTATATAATTATAATTATAATATAAATAAGTTACTTCTTTATAAGTATTTAATAGAGTTATATATTGAATTTTGTAAGTAGATAAAACTATTATTCTTTATTGTATAGTAGAATAATTTATAGTATTACTATTTCTTTTTAAATAGAAAATATAAGAAGAAGCAGAGTCTCTATTATTTAGATTTCTTACTTAATTTAAATTAGTATATCTTATAATATTCTTAATAGAAGATATATTTTTATAATTATAAGTAAATCTATATTCTTTATTATTATTTAAATAATTCTATATATAGTTAAAAACTAAAAAGTAACCTTTATCTAGACTATAAGTAAATTGAGAATAAGTTGTTATTATAAAAATAATATTAAGTCTTATTTTTAAAGCTAAATATAATAGAACTTCTATTTCTTATTAAAACTTTAAAATATCTTCTTTTAAAGCTTTTTCTTTATTTTCAAATAGCTTTAAGTTATTATCTATAGGAATTTTAAATTTATAGATAGTTTCTTTTTTATAAGTCTTAATAATTCTCTTAGTATGTTTATTCTAGTTAATAGTAATTGTTTTTGTTTTTTAATATATAGATAAATTATAAATAAGAAAAATAGAAAGTTCTCTTTAGTTCTAGATTTTAATTGTTTATTTTAAAGACTTATATATATAATTGGCTATTTTTTAATTATTAGTAGCTAGTAATATATTATCAACATAGTAAGCTAAAATAGCTATATAGGGTTTCTTATATAAAATAAAAACAACTTCATTATGAAAGAATTAATAAATCCTGTTAAATAAAGAATAGTTTTTAGATAATTATAGTAAAGTTAAGGATTCTGTTTTAAATTATATAGTATTCTATTTAATAAATAAACAAAAGTATAGTTTTTATTGTTTTTATAAGTATTTATATTTATACTTAGATTGAATTCTAAGTAATTCTTTTTTATATTAAAATAAAATCTAGTTAGTAGATAAATATATATAGGTTTATTAATATTAGTATGAATAAATAAATTAGTAATATTATATTATACTAAAATCTATTCTAAATAAATAGAAAGAATTATTATATATTTCTAACTTTTAGACTTATAAGTAGTACTAAAGGTTTCTAAATAATTAATATCTAAATATTAATTATAAATTTAAGCCACTTATCTAGCTTTATATATAGTTTCTTTAGTAATATTATTTATTTTTGATTTATAAACCTATCTACTACTTAAAATATTAATATCTTTACTATTAATAGTAGATAGAGGTATTATTTGTTACCGATTTCTAGATCTTACTTGTTCTATTTCTTTTATTATAGCTAGAATCTAGTTTCTATATTTAAGGGATTAAGATATTTGAAATAAAAGAAGTAGGTTCTTCTACCTTACTAATTAATATAATATATAAAGCTTGATTATTTTTATTAGCACTTATATATAATTTTATATAACTATTGAAACTAGAATAGCTTAAAATAGTGAAAAGAGTGTTCTTTTTATAGGTTTTATAGCTTTTCTTAGCTTCTTCTGATATAGTAGGTAAATTAATCCATAGGTCAGACTTTCCCTGAAAATTATTATTATTTTCTGTATTTAATTCTGATATTTTAGTATTTTTAGTTATTTTAATATTTGAATTTTCTTCTGGAATTATTCTAGTTATTTCTTTAGTAGTAGGATTTATTAAAGAGTTATTATTATTAGTATTTTGATCTATACTAGAAATAGATTTATCTAGATTTAAAATAAGATTATTATTAGGCTGATTAGATTATAATTGTTAGAATTCTTTTTTGGATTAATAGATAAAGGTAACTTCTTTTCTAAAATATAAAAAGTATTTTCTAGGATTTTAATATGTCTAGTTTACATAATTCTCTTTTTACTAAAATCCTTAATTTTATAAGTATTATTTCTATAAGCTATAATAGCTTCTTTATAAGCTCTTATATCTATTTTCGTAGTATTAAGATCTTTATTCTTATAATAATAGAGGCTACTTTCTTTTAATATTATTAATATTAGGTTTTATTTTATTCTTTAATTAATAGGGAGTCTTGATATTTATAGAATTATAAGGAGTTCTATTATCTATATACAGAAGCTATTAAAGTATCCCCTTATAAATAATAAGGTCAATTGAAGTAATAAATTAGAATTCTAATTTTCTTAATTAGACTTCTTATTACTCTTTCTATTAAACTATTAGGTTTATAAGTATGAAGAAGTCTAATATTATAAATAATACTAGAATAAGAATAAACATCTTTTATTCTTTCATTAGTAAATTTATTACTTCTATTAGTATTAAATTCTTTTATTTTTCTCTTATTATTATTATTATTTACAAACTTCTTAAATTTAAGAAAGATCTTAGAAATCTTTTCAGCTAACTCAGCTTTTAATAAAAGTCCCTAGATAAATCTAGTTGATTTATTAATAAATAGAACAAGTCTATGAAATCTATAATATATTACAAGAGTTATAGGTCTGTATAAATCTAAATTAATATAATCTAAATATAAAAGATTTTATTTCTATTTTCTATTACTTATATTAATATTATTAGTAAAACTTCTTTTAATATAAATTTTATAAATAGAAAGAATTATCTATTTTATTTAATCTTTAAAATAAATTTAAAATATTATCTTTTTAACTTTTTATTACTTTTGTATTAATATGACCTAAATAGTTATATAGAAGTTAAATATTCTATAATATAGTAGTAGAAAGAAAAATATCTTTTTGTAAAATAAAGATATCAAATTTATATAAATTATTCTTCTTAAATCCTATTAATAAAATAGAATTCCTTTCTATATTATATAGTATAGGTTTTTCCTAGAAAGATAATATAATTCTTATAGTATTAAATTTATTCTAAAATAATAAATTAACTCTTAATTCTACAATATAATAAACGTTGTTTAATATAAAGGTTTGATTTCTTAGAGATATTCTTAAATTTCTTATTATTCTAGCTATAAAGTAAATAGTACTTCCCTATTTAATCTATTTTAACACTAGTTTTATATCAAATAAAATAGATTTATTTTTAACTATATAAATATCAGTAGCAGTATCTTAGTAAAAACAAATATTTCTATAATGTTCTCTTTTAACTAAATTCCTAGAATTTCTAGTAACCTATTAATTTATTAATTAAACCCAGAGTTTTATTATTATTATTATCTCTTCTTATAGGGGGTTTTTAGATAATTCTTATATATTTAAAAATATTGTTTCTTTTAGAAAATATATTAAGATCTATATCCTTAGAAATAAATTCTTTAGATTTAGGAATTCCTTTATCTTCTAATAATTTATCTTCTATTTTATTATTTTCTTTAGTTCTAACTAAAGTAATATTAATAGATTCTAAATTCTTCTTTTTAGATTCTTTCTTATTTATATTTATATTTTAGCTAGGATATTCTCCTACTAACTTAGAGCTTTTTCTAGATAAAAATAGGTATAGCTTTCTTTAGTATAGTTATTCTTATTATAATATTTATAAAAGATTCCTTTTTGTTCTTTGTAAAGTCTTTTAGTAACTCTAAAATTCTTCTTTTTCTAAGTACTTCTAGTATATTTCTAATTTATTAGATAATTCTAGAATATAAGCTTCTTTATTAGACCTAAGGCTCTCAGTTATAGAAGTAATAAAACCTTTATAATCAGAACCAAGGTTATTTAAGATATATACTATAACTACCTATTTAGATAATTCTAATTTATTATAAGATAGATTATTAATTAATCCTTCAATTTTACTTAGAAATTCTTCTATATTATTAAAATTACTTAATATAATATAAAAAGATTCTTTATAAATTAAGAATTTATCAGTAAATCCTCAAGGTTTATAGAGTTTCTTTAAAGATTTAAGTATTTGAAAAATATCTATATTATCCTTTATGATTTCAAAAAAACTATCCTTATAGTATAGTTATATATAACTTAGAACTTTTCTATTTTTATCTTTATTTTTAGAACTAATAAGCTTAGTAATATCTATAAAAATACTTTTATTAATAAGTAGAGTTTTAATACAAATGGATTAAACTTTATAATTACTACTTCTTATTAATTTAGAAATAGTAATCTTTCTAGAATTACCTATTTTATTAAAGTAAAATAAATTACTTAAAATATATAATTTATAAGCGTTTTTATAAAAAAATAAAAAAATCTTATAGTATATAATATAATATTATATTATATTTTAAAAAAAGATAAAGATTAAAGATTAAAATCTTTCTTTTTTATTTAAAATAAAGATATAACTTAAAGAATAAATTTAGAAATCAGAAATCTAAATCTTAATATTTTAGAATAAAGATATAACTTAAAGAATAAATCTTAAAATCAGAGATCTAAATCTCAGTATTTTCCTTCTTCTTTTTAAATAAATTGAATTTTTCTTTTTTTATAAAATTAATAGAAAATCAAGGTAAGATTCGAGATAAAAGGAGTTGATTTTCTATATATATTGATTTTCTTACTATTAAAAGAATTTGAAACTTAAGAGGAAATAAACTTTAAAGTCATTTGAAAAAATAATTAATTAAGAGTAAATCTCGAATATCTGAAGAATTAAAAAGAGTTGAAATAAGCGGAAAAATCGGATTTTTAAGTATTAAAATAAGTTGTTGAATAAAGTTGATTTTTCATAAAAATAGAGTAATTCTAGTAAGGTATTTAGTTTCTATAGAAATAGTAAAGAAATAGAGACTTCTATAGATTTTATTATAATATTTAATTTTTATAACTAAATAAGAAGGGTAATTCTTTAGTAAATAAAATATAGAATCTTTAACTTAAAAAGAACTAGGCTTATAACTTATTAGAATAGATAGAAATCTAAGTAAATTAGTAGTTAAGTTATTACTATAGATAATTATGAAATTAAGAGAAATATAATATAATAAAAGTAGTTTTCTTAATATAAAACCTGATTAAAAATATTCATAATAATAATAATTAAATAGAAGGAGAAATAGTAATTTGATTAATAGTATAATTAGCTATTTCTAACTATTATTCATAAAGATATTAAGATTCTTATATAGAGGGTTTATTTTAGAGTTCTAGGTATACTACTAGAGTTCTAGCTATAGTTATAATATATAAGCTACTATAGCTATAGTATATTAGGTACTATAACTAAAATATATATACCCTAGTATAGCATAAAAGTTATTATAGCTATAGTATATAATACGCTATAACTATAATATATAAAGCGTTATAACTATAGCGTATATATCCTAGTATAACATATAAGCTACTATAGCTATAATATATAATACCTTATAACTATAGTATATAGGCTAAGCCATGACGCATACTATAGCTATAGTGTATAAGGCGCTATAACTATAACATATATAGCTTGAGCTACTTCTAGTACTCTATAAAAGAGTAAGCCTCTATACCTTTACCTCATTTACTTAAGAAATACTAGGGGTAAAAAGGTAAAATAAGTATGTATTTATAGAGCGATTCTTATACGGCTTTCTTCATATAGAAATATCGTACAATTTCTTATTAGGTCTATTAGGATAATAGGAAAAAAGGTTCTTTATATATTAGAATAAATCTAATAAATACTACTTTAATAAGAGGTCTATATATCTTTCTAATTAGTAAGTACTAACAAATAATTAGTATAACGTCTATAGGTAACTATTTAAGTCTATAAGGAAGAATTTTATCTAGTATTATCTTTCTAATTCTAATATTAAACTATTAAATCTTTCTAAAATAAGTATAATTATTTTAGTTGGGATTAGTTTTAGTATAATAGCTAGTTACTTACTAATAAGATTTACTTATGAGTATAAGTCTATATCTACTACTATTTCTTTCTCTTTAGTATTTTAGAGAATAATTACTAAGCTTTTAATTATTTTCCCTATAAAAGCTAATTTCTTAATTAGTATAGGGATTATTAGTTCTATCTCTATACTTACTTATTTCCCTAGATCTCTTTAATATAAAGGCTAGTATTAATAGTTTATACTAAAATATAGAACTTTATAGTGTTTAATTTTTAGGTAGCTATTAGTATCTTATTTATACTTATCTTATTCTTATAGTTTATAGTTCTATACTTAACTTTACTATATAAGAAGTAAGTTTCTATGATTTATAGTATAACTAATATATATATAGTTCTCTAGCTTTAAATAAATATAATATTACTCAACTTATTAGTATCTTATTACTAATTATTTAGTATTAATAGAATTAATAGTCCTATTTATCTTACTATTTGTAGAGATAGGACTAATTAGAGAAACTATAGGCTTATATATAAATATTTATATCTCTTATCTTATATTAATTTACTAATATAATACTATTAGAATTCCTATAGGTTTTTAATTTCTATTATAATATTTCTAGCTTTTAGGATTAAGATTTTAAGTTCTTTCTATTTCTCTTTTTAAACCTAAATATAATTAGTAGAAATAGATAAAAGCTTTTCTTTTCTTTTATTGAAATCTAAGTATATTTAGGTTTTAGTATAGTATTAACTATTTAGTATAATATTATATAGGTAATTAGTATTCTCTCTATTATACTTCTTTAAGTTTCTATTTATATAATGTTTCTTATATCTCTAGGTGAATATATTATTAGTAAGTAAATATAATAAAGTTAGTTTAAATAGGATTATCTTCTAAGCTAGCCCTATCGTTTTTCTTTTTTTTCTAGAATAAGAATATTAGCTTTATAAATATTTACTAGATCTATTAGTTAATTATACTACTTAGTTAGATTTAGTAGTTATTTCTAACAGTTATAATTTAACTATTAATTTATTTAATTATAAATTCTTCCCTTATTATTCTATAGTTATATAAAGGTAGTTTGTCTTGGTTTTTAAATAGTTTAATATTACTAATTATTTAGCTAGCTATTAGATAAAAGCTATAATCTGCTCCTTATAAGTTTCCTATTATTTCTATATTTACTTTCAGTATATTACTATTTAGGATTATATAGTTTTAAGTATTTTACTTATAATACTTACTAGGTCTAATATTAGTAGGAATAGTAGTAGGAATGATAATTAGGATTGCTTATTAAATCTAGGTATTAGTTATTAAAGATATAGTAACTATTTAGACCTAGGGGTTATGATAGAAGTTAATATCCTTTTTCTTCTTATATTAAAAAGTAAATATTCCTTTCTCTAAGATATACTTTATATAAGGTCTTCTAATAAGTTCCCTATTTCAACTTTCTTAATATACTATTAATAAGAACTTATATTAATACTAAGCTTTAAGTTGTTTTAAGTAGTATATAGGAAGTATTTTTCTTTAGAAGTATTTTCCCTAGGGGTTATTATCTTATTATTATTACTATTTTAGTTATTCGATTCCTAGTAATAGTATAGTATAATATTAGTAGTTTTATTATATATTTCTATTAAATTAAATATTAATTATTAAAGTTTATTAAGGTTTATATTAGGTCTATACTTATAGGGTAGTTACTCTCTATAAAGATAGTTACTATTTAATATTCTTACTTATATTAGTTATTTAAAAGATTAAATAGAAGTAATAGAATTATAAAAGTATAGTTAAAGGTTTTAACTAAGAAAGCTTTGAATATATAAGTAAAATTTATATTACTATATAGATTATTATTTAAAAGATCTAAGGTGTGATTTCTTAGCTAAAAGTTCTTTCTGATACTTTAGTAGGTATAGCTAGCTAGTTGCTAGGCGTACTATGTAGTCCTATTAATATATCTTTATAAAGAGTAGTTTTAAATATTTAGTTGATATATTTTACGTAAACAAACTATAATTCAATATAAAAATATTATTAATAGAGAAATTCTAAATTTTGAAATTAATAGTTTAGTAAAATGTAGAGAAGTCTTCTTTAATTTAATTTATATTAATAAAACTTTAATAAAAAGCTATAGTAAAATACTACTAGTTTGAATTATTCTAATAGGAAAGTTAGATAAAGTATTTTAATTTAAATTGAAATATTTATATAGTTTTAAAAGCTACTTATACTTTATAGAAGACTATAGCTATATTAACTTTACTATTATAGGTTTATATTTTAAATTCCTACATACTTATATAATAATTATTACTCAAAATAGTATTATAAATAGGATGAATAATTTAGAGCTCTATATTCTCTATTAGAAATTAGTAATAAAAGGATAGTTGAATTCTAAAAGATATATTAATAAAGTTAAAGAGGTATTCTTAGATATTTTAAAAGTTAAAATAATTCCCTTAAGTAGTAAGTCTAATAGTAGTAATTACTACCCCTCTACTTTAATATATATAAATATGCACTCCTCTCTTTTTAAAAAGTCAATTGAAATCTTTCCTAAGACTTTTTGGTTATTTAAAGACTTTAATTATTTTTAATAAGTATAATATTTAAGAATTATAAAGTAATTTACATTATTAATTTAACAGACTTCTTTAAAAAGAGATCTTCAATATTAAATAAAGGCATAAATACTATTTAGTATAATTTAGCTAATTTCTCTATAGCTAGATAAGATAAATAGGTAATTAAAAACTATTAATAGTCTAAATAAGAAGAGTATATTAGACTTAATATTAGATAGTATAATTTATATTAAAAACCTTTATATTAATATTATTTTAGAAGTTCCACTTCTTAATAAGACTAAAATCTAGTATGTAAGTTTTAATTATCCTCTGAGACTTAATTTAAATAATTAATTTATTATTATAAAATAGTTATTTAAAAAGTATAGCTTTGTACTCCTTAAATATAAGTTAGTTCCGAATTATCTTATAGTCTATTAAAATAGTTTAAATATTAGCTTAGAATTTGTAAATATATTACTTTTTCAATTTTACCTAAAGATAGTTGTTCTAAAAATATAATCTCATAATATTTATATATAATACTTTTAAATAAGATATTTTAAATAGACTACTCTTAAGTATTTAGTTTTTAATATTTAGGGAGTGAAAGTTGTAGAATTGAAATAATTAGATTATTCTTATTGAATAAATACCTACTCTTAATAGGTTCTCTCTAGATAAATCTTAAGGTTAAACTTAATTTGCCTATTTTACTATGTTATTTAAACTTTATTTAATATTTATAAAGTTTGTATAGGTAGCCCTTGGATATTTATAATTAAAAATACATTTTTAGGGTTTTCCTTTATATTTATATTATTTAATAAAACTTATAACTTGGTCTTTTAAATATTAAACATATTTCAAAGTTGAATAAAAAGACAGAGAAGTCTTTTAATATATAAGATTTGATCGAATACTAAAGGAACTATAATAGTAATTAATATAGAAACTAGTTATTAAATATAAGTAATAGAATAAGGGATTAACTTCAAGTTATTTCTCTCTTATACTAAAACCGTAATAAGAACGAGTAAGTATATTAGGAGTAGAAGAATTATTTAAAGAATAAAAATATAAGAAACTATAAGACTACTATTTGAATTATAAATAGAATTAATTTAAATAATAGTCACATTATGTATTATATTTCTTGATATTTAAAATAACTAGAAATTATTACATAACATCAAAGAAGTCTAATTTAAATAGTATTTTTATTAATAAGTATTAGAATATACACTAGGTCTTTATTAAGACCTATAATCTTACTAAAGATAGATTTATACCTATAGATATTGATAATATATATAAGAAATATTGTAAATAAGATATTATAAAAAGGTTATTTAAATTTCAATTTAGAAGATATATTAGATATCTAGTAGACTATATTCTGAATATTTATAATTGCTATAAAATTTAGATTCTTACTTTCTAAAGAATTATTATTATTTAAAATATTAAATTTAATAAGATAAGATTTTATTTAAGATACGATTTATATAAAGTATCTATGAAAGAAGTTATAAACTTACTAATTAAGTTAACTATTAAAAAAGAAGAAGACTTTTCCTTTCAAATATTTAGAGATTTTAAAATAATAAGAATACTTGATAAAAAGGCTTTTTTTCTACTAGCTATTTTATTAATATTAGAAGTGCTTAGAATATTAGGCTAAATTTAGAATTAGTTTTAAAGATTAATAAGAGGGGTTCAATTATACCTAAATTAGTATTTGAATTATTAATATTAGTCTAGGATTCTAAGTAGTCTTAATTAGAAAAAGTAATTCCTAATAGTAGTTAGAATTTAAGAAGTATATTAATAATTAGAAGATTAGATAGTTTATTAAAGTAATAGATCTAAATAATTAAAGATAGACACTTACTTTAAATAAGTATAGAAATAAATACCTTAAGATTCTTATTTAGCTAATTTAGAGAAAATTAAAATATAACTTTAGATTTTAATTAATTAGAAGAATAAGTTTAATTATTCAGGAATTAGACTAATAATATAAGAATAAACAATAACAGTAATTCTAATTAGAAATTAGTATTAATAATTATAGAATATTATTTAAAAGATATAATAGTAGTATTTTATTTCTTATAGAATATTAATAAGATAGTTTTACTAATATCTACTAAAATACGTACTAGCTACTTAGGCTGGAATTACTAAAACAAATAAATACAACAACCTCTCCTAAACTTAATCTTTTAGTAATAGAAAATAGGGGGAAAAATCTAGAAGAATATATTAAATAAAAAGCGTTATATTTATAGATCTATAGTATAAAAAGCACCTTAATTATAAAAGTAATACTTTGAAATCTAAAAAGTAGAATAATATATAAATTATATATCTCTTATTACTATTTAGAAGATAAATACTATAGATATAAGCCTATAGCTTATATATATATGCTACTTATATAATAGAAGACGTTTTAAGTCTAAGCTTATTATAATCCTCCCTTTAGACTTATTAGAAGCTTTATATAATAAGTTGAATTAAAAGAAAACTTATTTATATTATTATAATTATTACTAGTTTAGCTACTTAAGTTCCTTTCTATTTCTAACTTTATCTCTAGTAGCCAATTTTATCTACTTATTATTTACCTACTAATAATTATCTTAAATTAATCCTTAAATAAACTAGAGCTAGTTTTATTATACTAAAAGCTGTGAAAATATATAGACTACTAATTTAATAGGAGTATTCTACTTAATATAAACTTAGTAATTAACTTTTTAACTTATAAATTACTTTTTTGTATAACTAAAAAGACTTATATAGTTATATAGATTAGGATAGTTAATATAGAGTAGAATACTAATTTAAAAGTATAGAAATAGTATTAGACAACTTTAGTAAACTAGTATTAGAGGAATAAGTTTAGGTAGAATATATATCTATAGTCTATTTTAGAAGCTCTAGTATAGTACTTATACTAATATTAAGTTGATTTAATAAGCCTTATTTTATAATATTCTCTAAAGCCTAAGTATTAACTTCCCTAATCTTAATACTTTTAATTATTATTAGGATAATTATCTAATTAGTATTTAGTTCAGTAAATACCTTTCTAATATTAGTAATAAGTTATTATTAAAGATAAATAAGGGGTAACTTATCGTCTTATAGTTTTTATAAATCTGAATTACTTTCTATATCAGTAGGTTTCTATAGATAATGTTATAAAGTCTAAAGTATTTACTTATAATTAATAATTAATATAAGACTAAAAGAATTTCACTTTTATACTTATATTACTTATCTACTGAAGCTTATAGTGAATTTATACTATTAAGTATTCTATTTTGAATAAATACTTTAGATTATTCTACCATTTGAAAGCTATAGGTAAACTAGTTATACTAAGGGTCTATTAGTACTATTTAGATATTAATCTAAAATAGCTTAATCATATTAAATAAAGCTTTTATATTAATTTATATTAATATAGAATTATAGTAGTTGTTCTACTATTTTAATAAAGTAGTTATTACTAGAGTCTTCTTATATAGAGTTAGAGTAAAAGACCCTCCTTATTATCTAATTAATTATAAGATTGATTTAGTAGATATTATTATTACTAATAAGGAATATAATAATATTAGTTTCCTATTGGTTTATTAATAAGTTATTTACTAATTACTATTTATATTTAAATAAGTCACTATTAGTATTATAACTATTCTTAGTATACTATAGATTTATTCCCTTAGGCGTCTAGTAGGTAGTAAGACTATTTTATAGATTTAAATAGAACAGTAGATTAAGTTTTTAAGAGTCTAGATACTTTATTAGTTATAATATACTTTTAGTATTCTAGAGTAGACCTCTTATTTAACCATTATTTACTATATTATAAAGTTTTATTAATTTATTCCTAGGTTTATATTATAGTAATCTAGGAAATAACTTTATATAGATTTACTATTATAGTATTAGTTTTCTATTTAAAAAAGATACTTATTATCTAATATTAGCTTAAATCCTTCTTTTAGTATCTTAACTATAATTCTTAGTCTATTAGTTTTACTAAAGTAGCGTTTTCTATTAGGTTTTTAGTTATAGGAGCTAGGAACTAAATAAAGTAACTTCTTTATATTTTAATTCTTTTATATATAGCTTCTTATAGGTATTTATAGAGGTTTTCTAATTTTAGTTTTAAAGAGACTGCTTTAATGTATAGTATTTTAAGTAGTATTAGTAATAGTTTTTATGAAAAGGTTAAGTTTCATAAGTAGTTAAAAGGTTTATAAATAATCTATTCAAGGTTTTCCTACTAACTAAGTTTTATTTACTAGAGTAAAACTAAATACTACTTCTAATATTATAATAAGTAAGTATTCTTTTGTAATATTAATTTTAAACTACTACAGGAAGTTATATTGTATTCTAAGTATTTAATATATCTTATTAACTTTATTATTATATGAATAATCTACTTTTTTTATATTGTATATAGTTTTACTTAGTATAAGTATTTTACTAAGTAGTAATAAGTTATAAAATTCCTAGGTTAGTTTAACTTACTAGTTACCTATTATATATTTATAGTTATATCTTCTGAAATGAGATTTTTACTATAGTGAGAACTTGTTATATTTAGTTAAGAAGTATTAGTATTGTTACCTATTTAGAATATTATATAACTAGTATAATATAAGTTTATTAAGTTATTAAATATTATAATTCTCTCTTACTTCTTCTTATATATAGGTTTATAAATTTTGAAATATTAAGAAGTTTGTCTTCTTTATACTTATTAGCTTATTAAATATTATAATACTATATATAGTTTTACTATTAGTCTATTAGGAGACCTATTTAAGTTACTATACTACTTCTATATAAAAAGAATAGGAATATAAAGTATTCTTTTATATACTACTAGTTATATTATTTAACTTCTTCCTTAGAGTTATTATTTATACCTATATAGTAAATTAGAATATCTGCTATATACTTTTATATAATTTAAATAAAGCTTATTAATTAGATTTTATAAATTAATACTTCTTATTATTTAATCTAACTAATAAAGTTACATAATTTAGCTAGATATTCTATAAAGTTATCTTAGTTTGTAATATAGTCATCTCTAATAATAGTAAGTTAGAAGTAGCTAAATAAATACTTTATTGTTATTAGCTTTTTTAATTTAAGCTAATAAAGAAGTTATTCTTATAAAAGCGTAGTATTAATATTAGGATTTTTAGGCTACTTATTTATTAGTTTATCTAGAGGGTAACGCACGCCATACATAATCTTACTATATAAGTGTAAAGTAGTATTCTAGTTATTTATTATTAATCTTATTATGTTACGTAGTATAAAGCGTTACATAAAGCTCTAGATCTATAGTATAATAATTACTTACTAATTACTATATAATAAGCTATAGCTAGTACTAAATACTTAGTACTTATTACTAATAAGGCGTAGAAGGTATACTACTATATATATAGTAATACATATAATTACTTTATACTTTATAGTATAATACAACTAATACTAGCAGTTTTTCTTTTTACTATATATCCTAATACCTATCTATTTATATAAAAAATAGTACTCTTAACGATCTATACTTCTTTATTTTAATAATATTTAAATACTTATTTATCTATTCTTTTTAAATTACTTATCCCTCTATTTGAATAATTATATAATTTAAATTAATAAATCTCTTAAGAATATAATTTAGTATATCTTTTATAAAAATATTAGTAATACTATTATTTCTATTAATCTACTATATTTTATAGAATTTGTAGTATTTATATAACTACCTTAATATTATAATATTAATTATAAGGTATTTTTCTTTGGTAGTATTGAGTTTTATAAGGTATTTATAGAGTAAATATAAGTTAGTATATATAATAGTTAGGATCTAGGGGAATCTTTAATACTAGAGGACTTTTTTAAATAATATAGTTATAATATAAGTAAAGTTTATACTAGTTACTATAATATAAATCTCTAAAGTAAGTATACTTTTAATAACTTTTTTACTTTTAATAGAAGAGTAATATATAAGATTACTATAAAAGTTAAACTAGCTATTACTAGTAGTAGTTTCCTAGCTTAGGATTATTATAGATCCTAGTTAAAATGAGAGGTTAGTATTATTAGTAAAAGAGTTATTAATAAAAGTATAAAAATATATTTTAAAGAGGTTAAGTAGTATAAAGTTAAAACTATAGTTAAAGTACTCGATTTACTACTTGAGGTGTTTATTAAGTATAGTAATAATATTACTTAAGAGTTATTACTTTTATATTATATATAAAAAGTTAAATAATACTTCAGGCTGATATATTAGGGTAAGGTATACTTTATATATATATATATTATTCGATATACGCCTTTTTAAGTACTTTAAGTATTATATATATATTAATAAGAGCGAGCTTTTACTTTTAATACTTTTAATATAAGTAGAAAGTATTACTATTGAGTAATAAGATACTTCTATTAAATACTAGTAGTACTTTTTTTAAGAGGACTATTTTAAGTTTAGTTTTAAATAAAACTTTTTAGAACTCCTTATCTTTATAATATGAGAAAGTAGTATATAAAAAGCTAAAAGTGTTATTAATTTGTATACTTATAAGGCTAAAGATATTATTTTTAGAATATAAGATAAAGAAGTATATTTTATATATTAATATCTCTATTTATAACTACTCTTTATAATATTTAGAATAAGTTACCTATTAGTAAGTATTAGTTTTAATAAGGCTATATAGTAGTTTAATAATAATTATAATAAAGTTCAGAAAGTATTAATCCTTAAAGTATAAGAATAACTTAATTATAATATATTTTATAAGTTTTATTTTAACTTAAGTATAGGTTTATGTAATATTATAAAACTATATTATTATACTATTATACTAGAGGAAAGCTAGAGCTATAGTTAAAATTAACTACTAGCTATTTTATTAGATTATTAGTAATTATATTAGTATTTTAAACCTACTATTATTTCTTAAACTCTAGATTATAAGTCTTAACTTCTTATATACCTTATTAGTATCTTTATTCTTAATTTTATTAATAATATAAAACTTAAAATACTTCTAACTTTTAAAGAAGATAAAATTATATTAGATAATCTCTATAATACTATTAGTAATAATATTTTAACTTCTTTTTTAATTAACTCTTCAAATAGTAGTCTAAGTATTATAATAATACCTTTTTTATGAAAATTAAACACTAGTACTATATTAAACTATTCTTTAGCTATAAGGTATATTATAAAATGAAATTCTTAACTCAAATCTAGAAAGGCTAAACTACTCCTTATAAGATTTAAAGTTAATTAGATCTAAAATACTTGGAGTTAGAATAATAGATTACTAATTATTTAAATAGAGGGGGGGATGATTATTATTGATAATAGTAGTAGTATTACTATTATCTATAATAATAGTAATTTATAATATTTACTAAGTATTCTAAAACTCTATAGGGATAACTATAAATAAAATCAGGATATTACTATAAGAATATATATCTCTATATAGTATTAGGTCTCCTACTATAATAATACTAGCTTTTATAGATTTCTTATAAATATTTTTAAATATTAGTACTTTAAAAAATATTAATACCTTATTAATATAACTAAATAAGATCTCTTAATTAGTATTCTTAAAATATAGTTTTATAGTTATAAATCAAAATTCTTAAGGATTATAAGGAAGCTTAAGAATATATATCTTATTATATATAATAAGGAGGTAGTATAAGTTTTACTAACTATTTTTCGCTTATTATATATATATTAAAAATTAGAATAAAAAGGTTATAATTTATAAAATATCTAAGCTATTATATATTATTAAAGTAGTATTAATAGTATGTTTAGTATACTTCTAGTAGATCTCTTCAGTAGCCTTATATATAGTATAGGCCTAAATAATAATATTTAGAAAGAAAGCTAAATCTTTTATAAAGTAGGGGTATATCTTAAAAGTAAATAGGATAAATATAAAGTTATTAGGCCTAATAGTATTATTAATTACTTTATATACTACCTAAAGAAATACTTCTTAAGTAGTAATAAATATCTTATCATAATAAATNCTTATATATATAGTAGAAGAATATATAATATTATTTAATCTTACTAATATTATTATATACTTTAATTAAAATAATATAGACTATTTATCTTATTATTTTTACTTCTAATCTGAAGTCTTTAGATTGAAATATTATAGTTATATTAGTAGTAATAAAATTAGGAGGATCTTAATATATATTAATCTAGTATATCTTAAAGGCTTTCTATATTACTTTTATTAAGATATTTAGTAAAGATTGAGTAGTATTAAATATTATTATAATATTAATAATATAGAATATAAAATAGCTATTAATATAAACAATAGTAATTATAATCTTAAAGTTAAAGTTGATATTACTATAAATAGCAAAATAAAAATACGAAGAAGTTATATTATATATTTAATATTAATAATAATA
>AMCV02000004.1:1732557-1762742 GCA_000350065.2 Colletotrichum orbiculare MAFF 240422
GTTATAGACTATTACTAAAATTATTATTATATAGTCTACTATAAATACTACTTCTACTATTAAACCTACTACTTTAATATTAATATCATAACTATATATAATTTAGTGGGATTAAATTTATAAATATATAACTTTAGTATTACTAGGTATTTCTAAAAATAGGAGTAATATTATTACTTATAGCTAAGTATACTTATAATTCTAATATTCTATCTACTTTCAAATTACCTAGTTCTACTTTCTAACCTTATTATAAAATACTATAAAGTCTTTATCTATAAGAAAGAAAATATCTTATACTTTTTTATCTTTAAGATATTTAACTATAATAGTCTTTATATACTTATAGCTAACTTAAATATATATAGATTAATTATAATAAAGTAATTCTTCTAGAACTATGACCTACTTATTAATTTTTTTATAATAGATATAATATATAACATTTTAATTCTTTTTACTGAAGGGAATAGTAAAACTAGAAACTTCTAGTTAACTAATCTTTTTTATATTTAATAGATAAATAAACTTTTTAGTATTTAGTAAAATTTCCTTATTATTAAATACAAACTCTATTACTTATATATCTTTAAATATTTACATAGATATAAATCTATAATTAGTTATAATTAGGTCTATAAACATAGTAATCTTTAGTTTATATAAATTATATAGTAAATAGTAATTATTAATTAGCTTTAACTTATTTATAATTCTAATATCTTCTATTTCTATCTTCTTTATAATTCTTTCTAAAATTTCTCTAATTTCCTCTCTAAGTAATTAGTTAACCATAATAATATCTAGAGTAGAATAAATATTTTCTATCTAGTCTAAGTTTTCTCTAATATAAATTACTCCCTTTTTAGGATCTTTACTAAAAGTAGTACTACTAATAAGGCTTAAGTAGTCTATTATTTATCTTAAAATTCTATCTTAATAGATTATTATTATACTTAGGCCTACTTATAGTCCTAGAATAAGATTTAAAAGTCAGAATATTATATCTAACTATAAGATACTATTAGTAATCTATTAGAATAGATATAAGATTTCTTAATAATAAATAGCAAAACTATCTTATAATTAGACTACTTACTAGTATAACTATCTCATATAATACCACTTTTTACTTTTTCTAAATTTAAATAGATCTTATTAACCTGATAGTAATAATTATTATACTTAAAATAGTAAATCTTTTTAGAAATATACTAAGTAAGCTGAAAATAGCTAAATCTCTAATAATTATTTAAATTATACTAATAATATATTATAAACTAATTCTATATAAATTAGGTTTAAAAACTATTATAATATCAAAAGCTACTTTAATTCTAACATTTACTACTTATATTTTAAAATTACTATTTTCTATAATCAATACTATATTAAACCTATAAATATATAGTATAAACCTTATAATTACTACTATTACCTATGTCTATAGTATATAATTTAACTATTAGTTTCTAAATCTTTCTAAAACTATTTATAAACTTATAGAAACTAGCTTTTATCCTAGTAAGTATTAAGTAGTTAGAATTTAAATCTTTAAACTAAGATAAAAGCTACTTATTATTATTACTAAGCTTATTTGTAATAATCTAAACCTTCTTAATAGTTTTTATATTTTTTAACTGAGAAGTCAAACTAGTAAGTATAATTATTAATATAATAAGAATAAATTAACTAATTAACTATTTTAAAAAAGTCTAATCTGTAATTTATCAAAATAGTAAGTATTTAAAGAAAACTTAAAATACTTTGACTAATTAAGAAATCTTATAATATAAGATTCTAATAATTTCTTTAAGAGTTAGGAATAGGAATTAGTATAAAGAAATTTAGATATAATTAATATTAAGTAAAGTAATATCTCTATAGATTCTTATTCTTTCTTAGAAATTATTTATAATAATTACATAAGTAATTATTTCTATTAAATTATCTAAAGCTAAGTTAGTAATATAACTTATAGTATAAAGGTTTTTATTAGAGTTATAACCAACTAGAAGATCAATAATACTATAAATTCCTATAAGAGTATTTCTAATGTTTTTCTAAATACTTTTATTAGCTACTATAACTTCAATAGTATACTTATACGATATATTATAATAAAAACAAATTTTAGTAACTATTCTAACTTATTAGAGATTTTTAATACAACCTTATAAGTACCTAGGAAATCAGAGATATTATTTCCTTAAACTTAGAAGTATTCTTAGACTAAAGAACTATTTTTACTATTATTAGTTAAGTTATAATTAGTTTTGAAAATATTATGAATTCTCCTATAATTATTAAGTAATTAAGTAAATTATTAAGAATTTATATAGGAAGTATCTAAATACTATAGTCTCCTTTATAATTAGATAAAAAAATATCTTTAGATTTATTAGGAGTAATCATTATATTAAATTAAATTATCTTAAAAACTAGTCTATTAAATAAAAGTCCTATTATAATTAGATAAAGAAGTTTAGAAGCTTTCCCCTTATTATTAATTAACTATTTAATAGTTGTTATTATTGTTATTATATTTCTTAGTATTTTTAAGTATTAATATATTATTATAAAGTGAATCCTTTCTAGTAATATATAAAAAAATAGCCTTTTCAATTAGGATTTATCTTCTTAATACTTTCTTTTTAGATTCTTTAGAATACTTAACTTATACCCCTATATAGAATTAGATCTATTAATCTACCTATCTATTTCTTATACTAATTTTCTTAAAGATTCAACCTATTTTTATTATATTTTAATCTTTTAGCAACTTTAGTTGTAATTTATTATATAATAGTTATATATCTTATAATCTTTCTCTATATATCTTCTTCTTTTATTTATAAGTAACTTATTTCTTTATTAACTTATTTCTTCTTTTTATATTATTTTACTACTTCTTAATAAGGATTAATATATTAATCTTATTAAACTTATTAGTTTTATAAGACTCCTTTAAAATCTTCTATTATATTTAAATAAGATTCCCCCTTATCTTTTTATTATATTATTATAAACTAAGAATATGTATTCTAAATCAAATTTAAAAACTTAATTCTACTTTATAAAAAAGATAGATAAATCTTTAGGTTTCTTGTATTACTTATAGAGTTTCTTATATTCCTACTAATTCATAATTAGAATGTAACTATTATTCTTTATTATTCATTACTATTAAATCTATAAATAGGCTTATTATAACTATTTAATATTTAAAAAACCTCTATCTATAAGTTTTAAAATTTTTAATATTATCTAATAGGTTAAAATAATAATATTATATAATATCTTCTAATTTCAATTTATCTAAGATAATATAAGAGTATTTCTTCATTCTAATCTATAAAAGACTAAAAAGAGATAAATCTACTTCTAAGTATTATTAAAATAAATACTAATTATTTAAACTAAAATAATTAAAATAAATAAATAAAATAACTTCCTTTAAATTTAATCTTATAATAATAGAAAATAGGGGGAAAAATCTAGAAAGGTAAATTAAAGAAAGGGTTTTATATTTATAGATCTATAGTATAAAAAGTACCTTAATTATAAAAATAGTACTCTGAAATCTAAAGGGTAGAGTAGTATATAAATTATATATCTCCTACTACTATTTAGAAGACAAATACTATAGATATAGGCCTTTAGCTTATACGCGCGCACTACTTATATAATAGAAGAAACTTTAGGCTTAGGCCTATTATACTACCTATCTAATTAATAGTAAGGATTTAATAAAGATAGTTTTAACTTTTTAATAATATTTCTTATTATTTAAGATATAATATTGAAGAAGAAAGATTTTTTACTAAGATTTAAATATATATCAATTAATTAATTATATTACTAAGAGTTTAGAAAGATATTATTAATTCATTAGAATTCTATAAAAGTCTTTTATTAAAGTAGTAAGAACTGAGATTATAAAGTTAAAAGAAAAAGAGATCTAGTAAGAAATGAATTACTAGAATACTAAGGCTAGGGTTTTTCTTTTTAAAGAAGTTTTCATTTATAAGATAGATATAAGTAGTTATTTAGAGTAGTATAAAGTAAGGATTTATATATATAGAGATATATAATTAGTTAATCTGTTATAAATGATATATAAAATAGTACTAACTGTTTAAATATTTTAAGTAACTATAGTAATTATAATATGATTTGATTTTAAAGTCTTATATTTAAATATCATTAATATATTTCTAAATACTATAAGAGGTTTTAATAGACTTTTAATATTAATTAAATCATTAGATAAACTCAAAGTTATAGGGAAATATATTTAGCTTAAATGAGTTTGTTTTAGGTTTGAAGATATATTCCTTTTTTAATATAAGGCTTTTTATATTATTCCAAAGTAATTAGGCTTCTTATTATACTTAGAAGAATTGTATCTATTTAAAAATAAGAGTTTAAATATTTATATCTTCTTTAATATAGATAATATTTTTCTTTCTTATTATAAGATAGCTAAAGAAGGTATTCTGAAGATTATTATAAGTATAAAATATATCTATAAATTTAGGGAATAAGGTTTTATTAAGTACCTTTTATGAGTTTGAATAGTAAGAAATTAAAGGTATTAGAAGATTTACTTAGTTTATAATATATATATTACTACATTTATAAAATGCTTTGATTTGAAATATCGATTAACTCTTATAATATTACTTCTAGTAGTACTTTCTATTATATATAATAACTAAACTATATGTCAAGGAATTTATATATATAAGATAAAAGTAAGTTGAAATTTCTATATATTAATTATAATATAACTAAACGTCTTATTTATGTACTTTTTATTTTCAAAATATCTTATAAATCTTACTTAAAAATATTAAGATTTTATAAACTATATAATTTAATATTTCTAGAAGATAAGATGTTTAGTATTTTAATTTAGCAGCTTAGGGAATATTAATAAGATATTTTAAATATTTCTAATTATTGGAAATACTTTTTATAAACTATCAAGAAACTTAAAGATTAAGTTATAGTTATATTATCTTTTTATTTAGAAGACTAATCTAATAGAAAGCTATTTAATCAAGTATTATTAGAATATTAATAATTACAATAAAACTTCTTAGTTTTAAATATATTTGAAAAAGGCTATAATATTAAAAAGACTATTTTAAAATATTTTGATTCAATTCTAGAGGTATTTGAAAACTCTATTATAATCATTATTAAGTTATTAAGTTAGTTATTTTAAATAGTAAGTATCTATATACTTAACTTCAATATATGGATATTTAGTAAATATAACTATATTAAGAATATTTAAGAAAGAAGTTTAAAATAGTCTATATATCTATAAATCTATTATTAGGGGATAGACTAATTAGAAGTTTAATTTAAATAAAGTTTAAATAATTTAGAATACTTCTTAACTTAATAGATCTATGAGTAAAACTCTTAAGACTAATTAAAATAGAAAAATAGACCTCTTAGAATTATTCCTAATTATTTAAATAATATATATAAGTAATCTAAATTTCTAAAGTCTAATTATTTAATAAAGTGTCTTAATAATAGTTAAGTAAAAAATATGAAGATAGTAGAATTCTTTAAATTATTTATAAGGAATGAAGCTTTCTAATTAAATTCTTATCTAATTTAAAATGGATTATTTAACTTTAGAATTCTAAATTAAGAAGTGAGATATAGTAACTAGTATATAAAAACTGACCCCAGTAAGTATAGAAAGTTAATTATATTTTCTAGAAAATAAGTTGATATTATAATCTATCTAAGAAATAGGGAGAAAGTATTAAAGTTAATTATTAGAATACTAGAGTTAAAACTCTGGCTTTCAAATCTACTAATAATTATTTAAAGCCTAAGCCTTTACTTTCTCAATATTCTAATAATTAGTTAAAATATTAAGTTTTAATTAATAGAAGGCTTAGTTAGAATTATTAGAAGACTAGAGATATTACTAGTAGTAGAAAGCTTAATAAGTAGTAATACTTAAGATAATGAAATAATAGTAAGTTATATTATAATTAGAACTTAAATAGTAGAATAAGGGATATCTTTATTTTAAACAAAAGCTAATTTGAATTCTTTTTATTATTGAGATTAAAGTTTAAATTAGGTTAATTTCTTTATATTACTAACTTTCTTACTTTTCAATTATTGAAAGTTAGACTCAGAATTAAATTTTCAGGCTGAGTCGTTTATCTTATTATTATCTGAGATCTAAATAATACTAAGACATTTTTTAAATAACTTATAAGTTTTATTAAAAATTAGAATATAAGATTCTTTTAATTCATTTTTATATTAGTATCATTAATTAAATAGTAAATCCTTTCTTTTAAGTTTAATAATATAAAAAGAAGCTCTATAAGAAAGTATGGAGCTTGAGTAGTAAAAAGTATAAGGAATAGTTTAAAGAGGCTAAATATTACTAATAATCTTTATTTAGAAAGCATAGATATTATATTCCTTTATAGTTTCATCTAAATTATCTATTTTAGAAAGAGTAGACTTTATTAGAATATTTTTAGAAATAGTAACCTTCTTATATAACGTGAATATTAATATTTAGTATTCTTCAGTTGGCATTCAAAGTTATTTATCTTAGAAGAAGCCTTCTGATTTCTAACTTAAATAGACTTTTTTATAGATTTAAATATAATTTTAATATATTTCTTAAGATACTTAATAGGTGTATTAATATTATCTTCTTTATGCTTAATATTATTAGTAATAGGTTTAATTTCTTCTTACGTTATTTTATGATTGAAACATTACTAGTTGAATTATCTTCTTTTTTCTTAGAAGGAAGGGATAGTATAGGAATCTTTTTAAGAAATCTATAGGGGTATTTAACTTTTATAAGAATAGCTAGCTTTTTTATTATAATAATAATCTTCTTTAAGGTAGTAACTTTAATACTACTAATTTTAGGTATTTTACAAACTTAAGATAGAAGTAAAAGCATGAAGTATTCTAGTAATTTAGGAAATTTAGCAAAATGTAACTAAATAAATAACTTAAGTTAATTTACCTTGATATTATACTATTAATTAAATATCAAATCTATTTTAGTTAGATAGATATTTATGGTATTAGTAATCAAACTCTAAATCTTCAAAATTGAGTAGTTATAAATAGAATTATCAAGGATGATAAGAGTATTAATATTAAGAAGTATCAAAGAGAAGTAATAAGTTTAGATTTATTTAAATAATTTATAATTCAAAAGAAGATATTAAATAAAATAAGTCTTTTAAAAAATCAAGAGGAATGTTTGAAATATTAGAAGTATTATTAATGATAGAATAAGAATGAAAAATACTAATTATAATTTCAAATTGTAATTTCTAAGTGCCTTTCAAATTAGAATTAAGAAGTATTACCTTAGGTTGAGAAATAAAAGAAGTAAAGACTAGTATAGGATTATTTAATAAGGTATTTAGATTAAGGCATATTAAGAAGTTAATAGTAAGATTGAATGAATTATTATTAATTATTTCAGTTTTAGTAGGATTAAATTATAATTGAAATATTAGTAATAATTGAAAAGTATTATTTATATTAGAAGTTAACATCTAGAATCTATATTATTAATATATATTATTAATAAGTATGAGAAGGTAATTGTTGAAAATATTAATATGTAGGGGAAGAAGGAAATTAGTAACTGGGAAAATAATAAATAAATTGATTATAGGATTTATAGATGAAATAAATAATATTTTGAGATGGAGTTAAGCAATTATTTTCATTACAAATAAGATAAAAAATAGCTAAATATATAATAGATTATAATACGTTTATTATAATGAATTATCATTTTTATTTAAATGTTTTAAAAGCTACTTTGAGGAGATTTATTTATTTTTATTTGTAGTGGAATACTATTCAGAATAACTTATAAAATGTAAAGTTATCTCTAGTAAATTTACTATTAGGAAGGTATATAAGAATAAATATGGCATAAAGTCTGCCAGGTGGCTATACTAGATTATGTAAGGCCTAATTACTCTATTTATATATATTTAAGTGTTTTATTCTAATTTGAACAGATTGTATCTTTTAATAATCTTCATTCAGACTGTATATTATATTATTTATTTATCATTATCTCTATATGTTCTAATTATTAAATTAAATATAATAAGGATAAGCACCCTAAATCTATATATTGACTTCTAATTAAGCTTATTATAAATATTTAGAGTTAAAAAGTAAATAAAAGAAGACTACCAGCGTTTTATTACTAATTTCAAATTATATATTACTAATTATTCAATTAGTTATTTAACTATATTTAATAATCATATTATTACTTCTATAATTCTAACTATTACTAGGAAAGATAGTATTAAAAACTATTATATCTCTAGTTGTGTGTTAGATATTTCTATAATAGTCTAATATGATAATATATATTTCTATCATGTTTAATAAATACCCCTAATTTATATTATTATAATACTTATTACTCCTTCTTCTTATATTAAAAATACCTTCTCTCTTACTTCTATCTTTACTGCTAAATAAATTATCATTAATCTTAATAATATTATATAAATAATAATACGTCTATCTCCTTCTTCCTTCTTACCCTTACTATATCAGTCTTTTTAGAATAATATATTATAATATACTTTCAGAATTATACTATACCTTATTAATATTATAATTATATCTTTAATTCTATTAATACTAATCTACCTATCTATTACTATTATATAATTACTAATTTATATTAATATTAATAATCTTCTATTTATAAATCAATATTACTTATTATTATACTTAATAAAAAAGAAAAAGAAGAATAAGATAACAATAAAGAAAATAGAGAATACTAAACGTATAAAAAGGAATAAGATAATATGAATCTTTTTATTTACTATATTAACTTAATTTACAAAGAATAAGCCTTATAATTAATTATATATACTTCTTAGAAGCTATTATATTATTTACCTTTTACCTTATATTACTTTCTATTATCAATAAACTAATTTTAATTTATCGTTCTTTCTGTTGTCTCTATAATATAATTGAAATCATAATATAACTTTCTTATTAATAGGACTCTCCAAGGATTCTTATATTAGAATATTATAATCATTCTATTTGGCTAATATATTATAATTATATCTTTATCTCAAGGTATGTTTACTACTAATATCTCTTGAACTTCATATTCTTCTTAAGCTTTACTATTCTCTCTAAAATAAATTAAAACAAAGTTAAAATGAAATTAAAGTATATATCTATATATTATGAAAGAAACAGTAAACTATCTTACTTAATAATTTTAATATTATATTGAATAGATTGAATATGTAAATAATTTATTATTTAGAACTTATTTAATGAAAATCCTTATTCAACTAGTTTATTTTACTATAATATAATTATAATTATATTCTATTTTCAATCTGAAGCTTTTCAACTATTTATAGTATTTTATTGAAGTTCATTTAATTATATTAATATATGTATATATATATATATATATAACTACTATTCAAATTATAACAATACTATCCTTAAGATGAGATATAAATACTAAAGCCTATCCTGAGTTAGAGTATATAGTTTATTCTTTTATTTAAAGCTATAAAGCTGATATAATATTAAATCTATTTAAAAGTCTATTTGGACTTATTCTGATTAGTAAAGAATTTCTATTATTCAGTATTTATTAGTATAAAGTATGTAAACTGATTAGTTTGATAATAAGAAATAAATATATATCTATAAGAATATTTATATTTTAAATACTATCTTCTCTATCTTACTATCCATCTCAAATAGAATAATGTCAATAATAACTACTATAGTATTATTAATATAATAGCTTCTAAAAACTACTAGTTTAATCTAAATTATAATTAATGATAATCAATATAGAAAAGCTATAGAACTCCCACTATATAGCCTAGAGCTTCTTTATATAGATTTTGGTAGTTATAAATATGGTAACTTCTAATTAAATATTTTTAAAAAACAAATTAATCATTACTATTAAAAACCTTAAGTCTGTCTTCATAATACATAATACTTCTATTAGGAAAATAATAGAAATTTATAATTAAAACTTGTTGGGAATTAATAGGAATTATAATAAGTCTTCATAATACTATTGACTCGTATATTAATACTAATAAGTATTATGTATTTAAATAAAATCGTCAATATCCTTTGATATATTATCTTAATATTGGTCTTATAAAAGTACTATAAATGTCAACTTAATATTAGAATAACTTGAAACTAAAGAATTATAGATTATTTAGAAACTTATAATTATTAGTAATTTATATTTAGAAATTCAGATTTAACATTAATATAATAGAACATTATTCCTTCTAATTATATAATTAACTTCTTATATTTACATCAAGACTTCCAATAGAAGTATTCTTACTACTTAGTAGATAATCTCTAAGTAAACTCTATATATTAATAATATTAGAATTATCTACTTTTATAGTATTAATAATATAATATATTAGAATATAATATATCTATTTATCAGTATATTAATAATATACTAACAAGTATTTCTTATTTATATAGCTACCTCTTAACTTCTTTTTATCTATACATTATAACTTAAGAATCTTGAAAAAGCTTACTTTTGTTTTTGAAGTTAAATTAAAGAAATTAGAAGACTCATATGAAAGCTTTTAATTTGATTATCCTATATTAATTCTCTTAAAATAAAATATTAAAATGTCTTATAAAGTAATTTAAATAGTATTCTAAAATAAAATTGAGTTTCAATATAGTTTCTATTTATTTAAACTATTACTTTAAAGTAAACTTAAAACTCATAAAGAACTCTAAAACCTCAAAATTAAAAAGAGATTCTACTATATTCTATAATTTTACTAACTATACCTTTAAATATAATATAACTATTAATAAATCTTTATTAAGAACAATGTAATTCTATTAAACTAAAATATATCTAATAGAATAGTAAGTGACTAGTTATAACATATTATCTCTATCTTCATATAAGAAATAACTATTTAATACTACTCCTAAGTAATCTATTTTCACTCCTATATATTGCTATAAATCCTTTGAAATTATAACTGATTGTAAAAAACATATAAGCTTAAGTATTTTAAATATTTATTAATATATAACATTCTGATAAAATAATACTTCTTTCTATATTAACTATATAAAACGCTCTATTAGGTCGAAGAAGTAATGAATTAGATAATTATTAAAATATAGGAAGGTAGAAAAGCTCTAGATATTATAAACAAACTTACGAACTTCTTATTCTTATATAATCTTAATCTTTTTAAAATTATACTAAATTTACTTTTTTACTTTACTATTAAAATTTCAAAACTTAATTTACTTTATAGAACGTATAAACTAGTCTAAACTTGAGTATAAACCAGTTTCTCATAACTATTTAAAAGTTTATTTAATTTCATTCATATAATTACTTCTCAATCTATAATTATAAATCAAAGTGCAATCTAAATGAATTAACATGAGTTTATAAAACATACCTTAAAACATTCTATTAATATAATATAAGAATATTATAAATATACTTATTAATCTAAAGGAAGTAATAAATATCCAGGAAATAACTTCATATTTATCTCCCTTTATAATATAAATCTTATAAAAGACTATATAGATATTAGTTTTTATATATTATATTATGTTAGGCAATAAGTGAAATAGTTTATAATTAATAATAAGAAATAATAACGATTAATACTCATAGTACTAGAAATAGAATAATTAATATCGAATTACTATTTTCCCCTAGACGTTTTAATAAGAAAGATAAATATTGTAATTATAAATAAACGTATCTAAGTCTAACCTTTATCTATTAGATTCATAATTTAAGGTTCAATTTCGAAAAGATATTCTTTTAATATATTATAGAGTAGCTCTTAGAATAAGTCTAGTTCTATTTTATTCAAATTCTCTTTTTAATGAATATCATAATCAAAAGACTCGTAACATAATAGAAAGCTAAGGACTTTATTTTCATCAAATATATATTTAGAAAAGGTATAAATAGTTAATAAGGTAAATATAAACTATTTTAAAGTCACTAGTAATGTAACTATTAGAACTATATTCATTTATACAAATTTAATTACTAACTATTTATATCTCTTTTTATTTAAACCAAAAGACATTAGAATGAATAATTTCATATAGTTTATAAATCTATTTATATATATCTCCCTTTATATATCATTAATAGCCTAAATAATTAGACTACATACTATATTTATCCCTATTGCATTCCTTGTAAAGTTTAAAATAATCTTTTAATATTATAATTACAACTTCTTAAAAACAACTAGATATATTATTTCTAAACTCATAACATAAAGCCTTTAATATTTACCTATTAAACTAATATATATCTTAACTATCTTAATAGTATAAGTTTTCTAATTAATACCTAAAATGATATCTAATTAATATAATTATAATAATATAATTAATACAAAGTTCTTATTGCATTTTAATACTAGTAAAATAATCGTATAAAAGCTGATAATTCTTCTATTTCTACAAAGAAACTACCTAGATTTCTAAAGTATTCTTACTAGGAATTCTCTAGGAAATCTAATAAGAAATCCTAGAGAAATCTTATAGGAAATCCTAGTACTTTCTAGTAGAAAGTTGTAGGGAAATCCTTATGATTTCTATTAGGAAGTCCCTATGAAAATCTACTAGGATCTTAAGCTTTCTATAGTATTCTATAATAGTTCTACTATTTTACAAACTTCTTACTAACTATCGAATAATATATATAATTACTATTAATCTAAATACGAATAAAAGACTTATTATTTATTAGTAGAAAAATAGAAATAAATAGCTTATCTATTTATCTCTATATTTCTCTATTCTTATTTATTACGCAGTTACTTTTACTTTATATTTAGAATAGTATCTAAGCTTTTCGCTATATATATAGATTTAACCGAAGATTCTACGTAATAGTGATATCTATACTAATACTACTTTACAACTAATGAAAATAGTAATAGAATTACCTATTATTATAAATAACTATATTCCTAATTCTAATATTTTATTTTATAATAGAAGAAGACTTTATAATAATGATTAGAGAAAGCTTTATTAAAATCAAAACTGAGTATATATATCTCAAAATAACTATTAAAGTCTCAGAGTTTAAAATTATAAACGTCTTGAACATAAAATAAAGTATTTATACGAGCTAGGTATTCTATAATCTGTTATTCTTCTATATCGTTTGTAATAAAGCTAAAACCTCCTTGAAACTAATATAGCTATTTATAAAACGAATACTATAGAATAAATATAGAAATATCTAATTATAACTATTATAATTAAAATTATTTTCTTCTAGAATAAAGCTTCATAGAATTATCCCAAATATTATAATTAAGAAGCAGTCTGTAAGATTTTCATAGAATTATCCCAAATATTATAATTAAGAAGCAGTCTGTAAGATTTCAAAGAATATTATCTAGTTAACTTATAAGCTAAAATATTAAACCAATAATAATAAAGACTAACTATTAGTTGGATAATGTTCTAACATTAATATACTACTAATATACTAATTATTCAATATTTCAAAGTATCATAATAATATAATGATAGATAGAAAGTTTAAAAGCTATCTAATTAGATTAAGAATATTTATATCTATATAAGTATAACTTATATATAAATTATACTTAATTGATATATTAAGATTATCTACTAATAAAAGCAAGCTAAGTCTTATTATATTTATATAGAGATTATAAGTCAGCCTATATTAATAGTAAAAAACGTTCATATCAATAATATAAAATCTCATCTTAAGAATAAATAGGACTTGATTTATAATAAGAATATTGAAGTTATAGATATAAAAGTCGTAATAAATATCTTAAAAGAATACTTATAATAGGTAGTAATTAAATATCTCGAGATATTCATATTATATACAGTTATAAGAATATAAAAGTATAAAGGCGTAAGGTTATTATAAGAAGAGTTATTAATTATTTATTGTTAAAAAGATTAATATAGGGTGGATATACTAGCTGCTATAGCTATAAGGAGTTTAGCTTTTAATTAACTAAGGCTAGTCAGAATAGTTAGTAGGGGGATAGGAGGGTTAAAGTTATACTTTAGGGGGTAATATATCTACTAATACATATAGTAGAAAGCGAGCTATTAGCCCCTCCCCTTATTTATTACTATAGTATTATGAGTAATAATTATCCTAACTTATTCTTAAAGAAGCTTCTTATAAAAAACTAAATTGCTTTCTTATTATCTATAATCGTTTTATTAGGCTATAAAGGTTAAAGATTAATATCAAAAGCTATCAAGAAATAAATAAAATAAAAATTATATCTAATAGTAAAATAATCTTTAATATCATTATATATATATATATATATATATAAGCCTAAATCTAAATCTATATAACTATAGAGTCTACTTAATAAGCTTTATATACATTTATAATAAGAATTAAAGAAAGCTTATCAACTACAACTACCTATTTATTTAACTTTTTATAATAAGAAGAAGTAGTATCATAACAGTATTACATTAATATTAAAAAGACCTCGGCCGCCCCTATACCTATTATTTAGATATCCCTATTCTAATTAATTATTAGCTCTAGTTAAAATGAAAGTTATAATTAATTATAGTTTTATAATTCTATATTATAAGTCGCAGGATTTAATATAATTATATAGTAATATGAGACTATATTATAACAATCTGTCTAACTTATATTATAACTAACAATAGTTATCTAAATTTAATAGGAAGAAGCTAATGAGACGTAATTTAATTAAATACCTCCTATTTAAAAATATATCTCTAATTGTTTTATAACTATTTTAAACTTAAAAAAGAATTTAGTAAATGTTTACTTCAACTTCTTATAAAAACAATAAAGCTACTTAAAAGTCTAAACATTATAATAAACGTTCTTATAATACTTAATAAAATACTAAAAGAAATATTAATTTTTTAATCATATTAAAACCTTTATATTACATAAAGATTACCTATTTATATTTACACTCTAGGTAATAGACGTATCTATAAAAACTATTAGAAATCTACAAATCTTTTAATAAAACCTAATCAACTTCTAACTTATATTATATAGTTATCTACTATATAAGAAAATAAACAATATTACTATTAAGAGAAATATTCATAATAAAATAACTTCTTCTTTATATAAAATATTTATATTACTTATAAAACTACTTACTAGTCTTATTAACATTATATAATAATCTCTTAAAAGGATAAGAGAATTTCTTCTATTAAATTAATTTATTATCAATCTATTAGAATTCCTATTAATAATTTTAAGATAGTAATACTTACTATTATCTTTTATTATCTTCTGTTTCCTTTATATAATTTACTATTTACTATGAAATTAAACTTAGATAGGAAGTTTATTAATATTAGAAGTTAGCTATAAGACATATTTTAATAATACTTTAATAGAATTATAATAAACTTGAAGAATTTATACCTAAGGTGAAAACTCTTTACTAGACTATAGGAGTAGTAGCTATATAGAGTTCTAATACTAATATTTTATGTAAGCCTTAAAGCTTAGGTCTATAATAATAGCTAGCTAATATAAGTTAATATTATAGGTACTACTATAATAGGTTTAATACTTTAAAGCTACTACTATAGAAACTATTATGTAATTTATACTAATGTCTCGGCTAAAGCTAGATTTAAACTAAATATTATACGATTAGGTCTTTATTATTATATTTACTTATAGATATATGTATTAGCTATAGTATATTACTAGGTTTTTCTCTATTATAGAGATTTTATATTAAGTGTCTTATATAAAGCTATTTATCTGATAGGGAGCTAAATATATAATATACAATAGGATATATATTAGTTATAAATTTAGAGGAAGGGTTAAGAAGCTTATAATATAGCTATAAGTAATAAAGTTATTTTTAACTAAGAACTAGTATAAATACTAATAAAAGTATATTCAGTAGTAATAGTAGTTTTATTTATCTAAAATGTATTAGACTAGATAGATAGAAATTCTGAAGTATATAGTAATATTTTGGCTTTAATCTAATAATAGCTAAAGAAAAGTTTAATATAGTAGTAATACTAGGTAGTATTATTCATCATAGATCTTATATTAATTTTTAAAAAAGTCAAAAAAGTAACTAGTATATATTAAAAGTATTAGAATAGAAATTAATATCTTGGAAGCTAAAAGGGGTCTTATTAATAATAATATAAATAATATAAGTAAAATAAAGGATTTATAAGAGGTATTTTTACTATCAAGAATAAGCAAAATATAGATAGTATAAGTAATATAAATATACTTAATATAGAGTTATAATATTATTAGTGATAGTAGTTTTAAAAAAGTAATTAGGAAACTATATAGTAGAAGGAGGGGTTATAATATACTTAGGAAAAGTAGCCTCCTTCTCCCTACTTTGATGATTAGTATTCTTAGTATTTTCCTTATTTCTTTTTTATTACTACTGTACATAATAAAAGAATAGATAAGTCATGTTGAAGTAATAGAAGAATAAATGAGTATTATAAGTTTAGTAGAGAATTTATTAGTAATCTTATTAGCAATAATTTCCTCGTTAAATTGATAAAGATAGTTCTTATTTTTAAACCTCTTAATAATAGAAAATTACTAGAACTTAAAAGTAGTTACTCAAGAACTGGCAAATGGAGTATAACTTACTACTATAATCATAAATGTAATATTATCGTTTACTATAAAAGATTAATGTTAGTAACATATTAAAATAATAAGACAATAGCTAGTTCATCTGTAAAAATGAATAATAGTACAAGAATAGAATAATTACTCTAGATTTATTAGGTTAATAGTAGAACTAAGATATAATAGTAGTAGCAATTTATTAGTTTATAGTAATCTTTTAAACTTTGTAGAAGAAGAAAGAGAAGTATAAATCAATAAAGGATTCTAATAGTAAAGTAAATTATAATATCTAAATACTTAAGTAGTATTAAATAATAAGAGACTTAAACTAATAGTATTATTATTGTAGTTATTTTATTACTTAGTTAAATGGGGTAGTATCATTATTCACTATATTTCACTAGAACTAGTTATAACTGATAGATTTCATTTTACTACTATAAATTATAATAGACTTTCTTCATATATATTTTATAACTTTTCTGAAAACTCTTCTTCTTTAGTTTAAATTTTTTCAATTGAAATATCCCTAGATTTAATTTTATAGGCTATAGTTTCTATAACAGTAGTTAATAGTAAAGAAACCTAAAAATAATATTACTTTTATAGTCTAAAGTTAACTATATTTTATTATTATATATGAATAATATAATATTATTTTAAGATACTTAAAGATTTTCATATAATTATAATTATAACTATTAATTTAAAGTAAGTTAAAGTAATGGGTTTGGCTAGATACTGAATAGTTTCTATATGAAATAAAAGGCTTCAATAGAAATAAATATTGTTTAATAGTAGTAGTATTTTGGTAATTTGAAAGAAAGTTTAATTCGATTGAATTAAGTTAGATTATTAATAATAAATAGAATTTCTTTATTTTAAATAACTATTTTTCTTAGAAGAAGTCTAATAAAAAGCTCATAATTGTAATTATAATTATCTGTTGGTTTATCCGGAGGGTAATGCATACTATATGTAATCTTGCTATATAGATACAAAGTAGTATTCTGGTTATTCGTTGTTATAATTATTATATTATGTAGTATATATTATATATATAGATATAAGGCTTATATAGCCTATATAGCTATATAGTTAGTACTAGCTATATAGTATATATAAGCTATATAGCCCGACTATTTACTTAATAGTATTATAGTATAGTACTTTGATAATAGATAAATTAATACTAATCACTTTTTACTTATACTATAGTAATATTATCTAATTATAAAAAGCCTAAATAGCCAACTATAAATTACTTTCTTTTTCAGTAGCCTTCTTTGCTATAAAATCTATTTATTATCTATCTCTCTATATAATTATCATAGTCAGTTTAATCGCTAGGATTTCTTTAAATAAATATTAGAAATTGAATAAGTATAGAGTTCTATTCAAACTTAAAGCTATATAACTATATAATTATAAAGCTATATAGCCATAAAAGCTATATAGCTATATAGCTATAGGCGATACTTCAAGAGATTAGTATAGCTATATACCCTCTAGTAGTCTCTAGAGTTATTATTAGAGATTATAAAAGAGGGTTCTTACTATAAGTTATACTTTAAGAAAGTAGTATAACGATAGCTTTTATAGAACTTCAAAAGCTATAGGAGAAAGTAATTATTATATTGAGTTATATAGAAGGGTTTTAAGAGGTTGTATAGATATAGGCCCTTAAATACGTCTACTCAATACATTCTATTTAGCTATACTAAAGACTTAAACTTAATATAGTTATATAGAATACTTCAATTTAAATAGAATAAGAGCATATATTCAACTCCTTAGTAATACTTACCTTAAGGGTTCTAATATATAGTCTAAAGTTTTAGTAGGAATTAGAGGGGGGTCTAAAGTATCTATAAAAAACTAGAGATACTATAAATTCTAGGTATTATAAAGGAGGGGATTTATAAGGCTGGAGAGGGTTATATTTACTAAATACGCTCTTATAAGTAAAGAATGAAAATAATTATTAACTTCCTAATAATAGCTATTAGGAAATACATTATTTTAAAACTAAATTAAATATAATTATTAATATCTTAATCCTAACTATTTATAAGGGATTAGTATATAATTTAGAAGCTTTTAATAAAGTCTTAAAATAAAGAATAGTCTGAGGTATTTAGATAAAATAATCTTATAATCTTTTCCTTATAAACTATAAGTAAGAGTTATAAGTACCTCTTCTACTAAATACCCCTTATTAATCTATAGTATAGTAGTAATAAGATTAATTATTAATTAGTATTAGTTTATCTAGAAAGTAATATATACTATATATAATCTTATTATATAGGTATAAAGTAGTATTCTAATTATTCATCATTATTATTATTACGTTATATAGCGCGTGCTATATATATAGAAATAGGGCCTATATAGCCTATATAGCCATATAGCTAGTACTAGTTACATAGTATATATAGGCCATATAGGCCGACTATTTATATTAGATAGAGAGAGATATACCTCAAGTATATACCTTATAGAATTATATTAATATATTCCTATCAGGTATCTAGTACCTCTATAGCCTCCTAAGCGATTTTTAATTTAATAATAATAATATAATTAATTCGATAATTAAGAATCTTATATATATTATAAAAGAACTATCTAAATTAGAAACCTCTTAAGACTTCAAAAAGAAATATCTACTTCTTCTAAAAAGATTATTTTAAATAATTTAAAAAATTAAGTCTTCTAGATTAACTAAATTAAGTCTTTATATTAATCTTATAACCTCTAGGATTTTATAAACCTCTTATCTTATAATAAAACTCTCCTAAACAAATCTAGTAAAAAATATAAAAAACTTACTACTAAATTAAAAATCCCTAAAATCTCTAACTATTTAATAAGAATTTAATAGTTATTACAAGCTTTATCCTAATCCTAAATTATAACTCCTAAAATTAAAGAAGATATTAAGATTATCTTTACTAAGGGAAATACTACTTTATATATTATAGCTTTTAAATATCTCTTAACTATTAATATAGCTTTCTATAAAAAAAAGAAAACTAGATATACCTTTTAAGTGAAGATATATTATAAGAAAATAAAAAAGATATAAATAGTATAAGAGTATATTAGAAATATAGTCTCTCTAGATTTCTTAAAATACTCTTATAATACTATAAGAAGTCTTAATATCTAGTTATTTAAACTTAAGAGTTATATAAACTATAGTAAGATAGAGAGGAAAATAGAAATAATTATAAAATATTAAGTAATACTTATAAAACTTATTAAGAAGAAGTTAAACTCTAAAAGTAATATAGAAGCCTAAATTTCTTAATAAGAAAAAGCTATTTATAAATATTTTAATACTAAGGTTTTAAATACTTATAAGCCTACTATTTAGTTTATAGAATATATTATAGCCCTTATAAGTATTTAGATTGAATCTTAGATTTTCTTATATTAAGTTATAGTCTCTTAGAAGGCTTAAGATAATAATCTAATAGTTATTAAAATTATTAGTTAGACTTACCTCTTTATCTTAGACTAAAAAATCATTTTAATAAAAACCAGACTAATAAGAAGAATATTTAACCTTATAAATATTTAGATAACTAATAGAGAAATAGTAAAGAGATCTCCTCTTCTTATAAAATATTAAGGCTAAAGTTAAGCCTAGAGGGAGAGAAGTATTCCTAACTAATATACTAATAAGTATTATAAATAAGACTTAGATAATAATAAGAAATATAAGTTAAATAGAAGTACTAGTTATAGAATTTACTAAATAAAATACCTTCTCTTAAAATACTTCTATATTAATAAAGAGATCTAATACTATACCTAGAAGCCTAACTAAGAAATCTAAGATATTTTAGATAAAAGGATAAAATCTGACAAAGATTTTACAAGATATATAAAAAAAATTATAAATTTAACTTCAACTTCTTAATTATATAGATAGTCTTATAGTATAATAAATACCACCTTAATAACTTTAGATAAACCCTATACTCTTATAAACTTTATAATTTTAAACTTAAGATTAATAATATATATATTTAATAATATAAAATAATTTTAAATTCTCATAAAATCTTCTATAAATAACTACTTCTAAGCTAAAACTTAGAAAATTCCTATTAAATAATATAATATTATTATAATTACTATCTAAAGTTCTTATAAGCCTATAAAACTATAGCTTTATAATATAATACTATACTTTAGTTTTATAAGTAACTTAGTCTTACTTAAGAAGTTTTATAAGAAAAGTTTATAATAAGATTAAAACCTAGGAAATACCTATATATAGAAAATAGATAAGACCTATCTCTACTCTCTTAAGATTATAGATAGATAATATATACTTAAATATAACTTTCTTTAAAAAGCTACTTTTAAAATATTTAGAGTTATAAAGCTTCTACTTTAAAATAAGCCTCTAAAGCCTTATTAGTAATATAAGTATACTATTTCTATATAAAAGCATCTTATAGTTAAATCTTAAAAGCTCTAGTATATAAAGCTAAAGCACTTAAGCCTTAAAATAATTAACTACTTATTAATTTCTACTAAAAGAGTAAGACTAAAATTCCAATCTTATATAATCTTTACTATAGACTATAATATATATATAAGAAGGAAGATATATAAAGTAATATATAGAATTCTAAAAGAAGTAGTATAATATACTAACCTAGGGGAGAAGATTACTATTAATTTTCACAACTTCAATAAAAACTATAAAAACTATATATTAATAGTAATCTTTATAGATTAAGCGACTAACTTAGTATAAGACTTCTATTTTTATTTAAAAAAATAAAAAAAGTCTTAGGAGTTATTAGAAAACTCTTTAACTTCTTAAAGATAATATATAAAACTATAGTTAAAGAAATTAAGGTAAATAATAAGATCTAGAAGTATAAAGTAATCTAAGTAGAAATCTATAAGAAAGATATTAAATTTAAACTTTCTATACTAAATACCTAAATATAAAATAGAAGAATAAAAAGAATAATAATAGTAATCAAAAAATATATAAAGTCTATAGCTATTAAGATATCTCTACCTTATAATCTATAGCTAGAAGTCTTTAAAGTAGCTATATATATATATAATTATACTTCTTTAGCTTTATAAAACTAGAAGACACTATATAAATAATTCTATCGATATTTCTAGAAAGATAAGAATACCTATATATTAACTCTAGACTTCTCTTACTTAAAAATATATAAATATTAAACCTATATAATAACTTACAAAACTCAATTAAAATAAAACTAATACTAAAAGCTTATACTAAAAGCCCTACTAGGATTCCTCATAAGTTATATTTTAAGTAATTCTTTTAAAATCTAAAACCTTCTTTAAAAATAAGTTTTCATAACTCGAGATATAATATTTAATAAGAAAGAATTCTTTAATAGTAACCTTAAAAAGTTTATATATAAGATATTATAGATAAACCTCAAGGAGATCTAAAAAGAATTACTAAGCTTATAGAATAATTAAAAAATATACCTATAAGGTAAGATATTAATAAGGAAATAGACGAAATTACTAAATAGTCTTTAACTAAGCTAAATACTAAGTAAGTAAATATTTAAAACTCTAAAGAAAAACCTACTTATTTTAAAATAAGATTTAAACTTTAGCCTATTCTTCTTCCCTCCTTAAAACTTATAAGTTTTATAGTAACCTTTAAAGAAATACTAAAGAAAAAATATAAAGAAGAAGGATGGTTATAGACCTTACTTATAATAAAATTTACTTTATAAATATCTTTTAAAATAGCTTTCTTAGTAAGATGTAAGATATATAGAAACTTTAGAACTTATATAAAATTAGTCGCCTTTTTAAGTAGATATTTAAAGCCTAGTTAGCCCAAAAGTCCCATTGAAATAGATAATTTAAAGTAAGTAGTAATAAGGCTACTAGTATATAAAATAAGTAAAAAAAAATATAAATAGTATTTTAATTACTTAGTTAATTACTTATTATTCTTAAGTAGTTTAAAAAACTTCAAATAAGGCTAAGAAGAGCCTTATATACCCTTAAGAAGATCCTAACCATTATAATATAGTATAAAATCCTTAAGCCTTAAAAATATATATTAATAAGAATTACCTCCCTTCTTAATATCTTACTAGTAACTTATAAGCTAAAGAAAATATTTAAATTATATAAAAAAGAAAAATATAAGCCTTTAAGATATTTACCTACTAGTTTAGAAGTTTCGAAAAACTAAAGAAATATACCTAAGAAGTTACTAGATTTCATAATTATAAATTAAAATTAACAAACTAATTACAAAAAGCTAAATAATCCTTAAGTACTACTAAGTCTATACTTATAAACTTAATAAATATAAGTAATTACTAAAATTAAAAACTCACCTAATTATAAGAGGAAACTAGTAACCTAAAGATAAGTATAATACTTATATAGTAATACTTATAGAAATATTATTTAGAATACTTATAATAACTACTATATATTTTAACTTTAAGCTCTTATAATATAACGTAATAAATATTTTTACTTATACTAAAATTAATAAAGAATATATATATAAATACCCCTAAGATATAAAATACTAAATAGAATTCTAAAACTCCTAAAAATACTCTATAGCTTTTAGTAATCCCCTATATTATAATAATAATATTTTAAAAAAAGCCTTAGAGATCTATAGTTTTCTTATATCTCTAGGGAAGACTATTATTAATATAAAAACTAAGTTCTTTTCTTCTTTTATATTAATAACTATATCTTAACTTTTCTAAAAATATAAGAAAGTCTTATAAGAGAAATTATATGAGACTTCTAGTTATAATATTATTTTAAGAAAAAAGAAGACTTATAGTAATTCCTTAGTATTAAGGTTTTATATAATCAAGAAGCTTAAAAGCTATAGTTTTTACAAGCTATATATATAGAGAAGACTTATAAACTCCTACTAGAAAAATATTAATTTAAAGCGAGAGATAAATCTCTCATAATATACTTAGAGCTCTTCTTATATAAAAAAGAAACTTTATATTATAAAATAAATTTCTACTAGAAGAAAGTAAATATAATACTATACGCAATAATTATAATAAGGTTTAATATAATATTTACTACTAGTCAGTTAGCCTATTTTAACTAAAACCCTAGCCTTTAGTATTAAGAAGTAGTAAACTAAATACTTAACTATATCTATAAGACTTAATATTTATACTTTAAGTATAATATAAAATTAGAAAGCTTAGAAAATACCCTAGTAGTCTCTTTAGATATAAGCTTTAGAGATAATATATAAAATTAAAAAAACTCTTAAAGCTTTATAATAAAGCTATTTAGAAAGAATATTACTTAGAAAGCTATAAAATAATCTATAGTTATAATATTAACTATAAAAGCCAAACTACTCTTTCTTTCCTTAGTGGTAAAAGAAATACTATTTATAAGTTACTTATTAGTCTTACTATAACTCTAGCTATTAATAAGGAATTTAAAAGAAATAAGGTTTCCTATTAATAAGAGCTAACTAGTAATAATTAAAATCTAGTATAATAACTTCTAAATAGTAAGTCTAGTCTCTAAAGAACTTGTAAAATTTTAAATTTATCTAAGATATATAAATATCTATAACTACTAGCTCTACTAAGAAATCTCTAAAAAAAGACTATTAGTTATTTATACTCTCTTAATATAACTAGTAGTAAATAACTTAACTAAAAGTTTATTAATATAATTATTCAAGAGGTTTTAAAAGTAGTTAGGCTTAAATTATAAATAAGACTTCTTTAAAAGAAATTATATAAATAACTTTAAGAAAGATAAAGAAGTATAGCTAAAGTTCTCCTAAGTAGAATTAATATGAAATATAAATAAGTAATAAACTATATAAGATTACTATTAAGCCTAAAAGTATAAGAGAGTAAAATATTCTTTAATTTAAAGTTAAAGCTTATAAGTAAAAAGATATCTAAAAATATAAGGTTTATAAATTAAGACTAATCTTCTAAAGTTAAAGCTTAAAATAATAAATTAAACTATTATATTATTATTCTAAAGGATTACTATAATAAGTAACCTATTTATAAGTATTAAGAAGTAACTTAAGGAAAGTATTAGAAATATAGTTATTTAGGTAGAATAAGAAGTAAAAGTTGAGAAAGTAATATAAACTAATAATTAAACTTTTACCTAGAGGGAGAAAGCTAATACTACTAATACTACTTATAAAAAAGTTATCTAAAGAAACTATAATAATAATAAGAACTATAAAAACTATAAGAATTATAAATAGAATATAGAGAATAAGTATAAGAATTAAATAACTCTTAGTATAATTAGTATAAATAGTAGTAATAATATTATAAAGTTCTTAGTATTTAGTAGAAACTATCTAGAAATATATAAGTTAGAAAAGCTAATTAGAAGATTATATAAGAAATACTTATTATAAACTTAATACTCTTATTATCATAAATAGTAAAAAACTTAATATAAAGATAAATAGTTATTTCTATATTTAATTTATAAATATTACTAGTTAGGTAATACTTATAGTAGTAATAAGGATTTTAATAATAGATTTTAAAAGTATTATAATTCTTAATAAGAGAAGATAAATAATTAAGATAGAAATTATAAGGTTCTTTTTTATTTTCTTTATTTATATATTTATATTTATAACTAGATAAAATTAGAGTCGCCTTAGTAGCTTTAAGTATAAAAGTAGTTTTAAATATAAGAGTCTTAGTAATTTTAATTATAAGAAAGCTTTTAATAATAGTAAGTTTCTTCTACTTCTTAGAAGTAGGAATAGACAACTTAGAAATAGGTATAAAATACTTTATAATTCTCTTAAAATAACAAAAAGTCTTTTTAAAATTCTTATTATTAATTATATTTTTAATATCTTAATTAGTAGTTTTACTACTAATTACTATATAGCTAATTACTATATTAATAATAGATAAAATAATATTTTTAATTACTTCTTATATAAATTTAGAATTATTAGGAGATATATTAGAAGTAGTAAGAGTTTCTTTAAAAGAACTTTTAAGAGTAAGAGAAGATATCTTAAGATTTTTATATAAATTAGTAATATAATAGTAAAAAGAATTTATTTTGAAAACTTATATACTATTTAATAAAAATTTATAACTAAAAAGAAAAGAAGTAAGATATATAACTATATAATAAAACTAATAACTTATATTAAAACTTAAAGGCTTTTAATTAATAAAATAGTAGATTCTAAAATAAGATTAATATTATTTAGCTAATTATAATACTCCTTTATATAACTACTAATTATTATTTAAAAAATTAAAAAGAAAGATTTAGAAGTTATATAATTTTCTTAAAAGATTTATAAATAAAAAGATTTATTTTTAAATCTATTTATAAAACTTATATAAATAGGGAGAAACTCTAGAGATTTCTCCCTAAAGAGGTATATTAGATAGAAAGAAATATACTTTAGGTATATACTTTATAGAATTATATTAATATATTCCTATTAGGTATCTAGTACCTCTATAGCCTCCTGAGCGATTTTTGATTTAATAATAATAATACGATTAATTCGACAATTTACCTAATAGTATTATAGCGTGGCAGCCCGTAACAGATAAACCAATATTATCATATATCAATTCATCCGTCACGGGCTGCCACACTATAGCGCTATTAGGTAAATAGTTAGCCTATACGGCCTATATATACTATATAACTAATACTAGTTATATAGCTATATGGGCTATATAGGCTCTATTTCTATATATATAGCTATATGCTATATAACATAATAATAATAATAATAAATCACTAGAATACTACTTTATATCTATATAGTAAGATTATATATAGTATATATTACTTTCTAGATAAATTCATACTAATTAGTAATTAATCTTTCTATTACTACTATACTATAAATTAAAAAGTTATATCTTAGTAGAAAAAGTACTTATAATCTTTTAATTTAAAACTTATAAGTAAAAAGATTATAAGATTTATTCTATTTAAATATTTTAAATCCTTCCTATTTTAAAACCTTATCAGGAAGTTTTAAATTATATATTAATTCCTTATAAATAGTTGATATTTAGATACTAATAGTTATACTTAATTTAGTCCTAAAATAAAATAACTCCCAAATAGTAATTATTAACAAATTAATAACGACCCTTATTAGTAATTTATAAGAATATATTTAGTAAATATAGTTTTCTCAACCCTTATAACTTTTCCCTTACTACTAGAGTTTATAATATCTCTAGCTTCCTATAAATATTTTAGACTTTTTGTAATCCTTATTAAAACTCTAAGTTATATACTAAACCCTTTATAAATAACTAGTATTAAGATATTAATAACTATATTTAATATAACTTTAAAATAAAATACTATAGAATTATATTAAGTTTAAACTCTTAGTATAACTAAATAGAACATATTTAGCAGATGTATTTAAAAGCCTATATCTATATAACTTCTTAAAACCCCTCTATATAACTTAAAATAACAAAAACCATTTCCTATAGTTCTTAAAGCTCTATAAGAATAATACAACTATACTAACTTCTTAAAGTATAATTTATAATAAGAACTTTCTCCTATAGTTTCTAATAATAACTCTAGAAATTACTAGAAAGTATATAATATTACTAAGCTCTCAAGGTAATACTTTTATAGCTATATAGTTATATAGTTTAAATATATAATATTACTAATTTCTTCAAATAATACTTCTATAGTTATATAGTTATATAGCTTCAAATTTAAATAGAGCTCTATACTCCTTTAATCTCTAATATCTATTTAAAGAAATCCTAGTAATTAATATAACTATTATAATTATATAGAGGGATAGATAAGTAATAAGTTTAGTAGTAGAAGAAGGTTATTAAAAAAATAGTATTTTATAGCTAGCTATTTAGGTCTTTTTATATTTAGATAATATTATTATAATATAAATAAAAAGTCGCTAATATTAGTTTATCTATTATAAGCTGCCACACTATAATACTATTAGGTAAATAGTTAGCCTATATAGCCTATATATACTATATAGCTAATACTAGCTATATAGCTATATAAGCTATATAGGCCTTATTTCTATATATATAGCTACACACTATATAATATAATAATAACAACAATAAATAACCAGAACACCACTTTGCACCCATATAGCAAGATTACATACAGCGTATATTACCCTCCGGATAGACTAACATTATAATAAAAAAAATTATATTTTTCTACTCAATCCTACTTTAAACCTCCAACCTATTACTCATCCTACCCTATCTCCTATTGTCAACTCAACTTTATATAGACTAGATATATCTCTTATTAGGTCACCAGAGTGTCGCCATTTTCAGGTCATCCTATTTCCCTATCACAACAGGTTATCTACTAGTCAAGAACGTCCCTCGTTAGTCTTTATCTGAGTATCTCTAGACTTCAAGCCTTCTATGTACCTCACCATCCAGTCTGCCCACGATGTCGCGTTTGGGGAACTCCGCTCGCTCTAACGAGAGCCCAATGATGCCGCCTGGATATGCGTGCAGGGTCTCGTTCCCGCCTGCACGAACAGAACGGGTGTTTCATTGATTTGGAAGCTGCTTCGCCGTAGGTCGGTACAGACAGTTCGAGTACTCCATATCACCACTGTATCACCAAGGAGGGTCCTCTATCCTTCGGAAGAGGGCCACGAACTTTTGGCCTTGGTTGCGTGTTACTTTTCTGCCTTCCTCTGTCTCTGACTTCATCACTTGGACACACTCATCAGCCTCTTCTTCCTCTTGAGACAGTCGTTCAAAAGATGGGTGTGCCACGAAGTGCTCCGCCATCCATTGATGAAGCGGCTCGACATCCGTGATGGTGTAGACGATGCCGCCGGGCCGCAATGCAAAGGCGTATTCAGAATTCAAGGTTGCTGAAACAATTCTGGCCTTGTGTTTCCGAGCCTTGAAGTGCGGGTCCGGGAAGCAGATGAAAATTTTCGATAACTGCGACTTCCTCAAGAAATTGGGTAGGAACTTCATGCTGTTGGCTCTGATACAACCGATGTTCTGGTACAGGCCAGTCCCTTCATTTTGTGCCCGCAGCGCCCTAATCTTTTCCTGTACATATTCGGTGACAGAGGTACGAATTTCAAGACCTAAGGAGGTGAGGTCAGTTAATCAACATTCCCCAAGTCACACAAAGAGTGTATACCAAGTGCTAAGGTCTCTGGCATGAGTGGTGCCAGTGCCACCAGCAGTCCGCCAAAGCCACAGCCGATATCAACAACCTCAATGTTCTTTTGTAAGCTGCCCGATCTCGTGCTGTCCGAAATCCGCATGCATGACTGGTTGTGTGTGAATATGTGATTGGGGAGAGTCTCCCCTTGCGTAGGGAAAGCAGGGTAGTACAGCGTCCAGTCCATTTCATCTGGACAGGCGGGGCTAAGAACGCAACCTCAGTAAGCAACAAGTAGTACCCAGGCGCGAGACAAGAACTCAACTAGACTAAATGGTGGTCCGAAAAAGGGTTCGCATGAGCCCGCTGTCGATAGAATTTTTTTTTAGGTAGTTCTGCCGCATTTTCTTGGCTGCGCGAAACGCGATAGTCTCCACGCTTTTGACTCTTCGGTCTAGCTCTGCCCATGGCAAACAAATGTGGCTATGAAGTTGTTAGTTAATGAGTGGTGTTGGTATAATGGCTTTGGCTATGACCTTGGTATTTCGCAATGACTGCTAGTAACGTAAATCCCCGTACTTATTCCGGGATAAAGATTAGGTAGAGAGGTGCGTTAAAAAAGTCAGGCCGCATCTGCCCAGGGAAGAACTGGAGACGGAATATGTCAGGACTAACGCGCTCGAGAGGCCACCTCAGACGCCCGGCGCCGTCTCCACAGGCCTCGCCCCATTTAAACTCCTTGTCAGTTACGCCACATTCGCGGCGGCATGCCCTCTGCGCCCCACTGGTGGCGGGTGCTAGGCACCTGGCGCCAGCTGTAGCCAAAGGCGTGGCAACTAGTGAGCAATTGCTACACTGTAGATCTAGAGCCATATGTAGCACTATATATGTTGGTTTATCCAGAGGGTAATGTACGCCGTATGTGATCTTGCCGTATGGGTATAAAGTAGTGTTCTGGTTATTCGTTGTTATTATTCCTATGTTATATAGTATGAGGTGCTACATAAGGCTCTAGATCTATAGCATAATAATTACTTACTAATTACTATATAATTAGCTATAGCTAGTACTAAGTACCTAGTACTTATTACTAGTAGGGTATAGAAAGTATACTACTATATATATAGTAATATATATAGTTACTATATACCTTATAGTATAGTATAACTAATGCTAGTAATTTTTTTTACTATATATTTTAATACCTATCTATTTATATGAAAAATAGTATTTTTAATAATCT
>AMCV02000004.1:1765600-1811669 GCA_000350065.2 Colletotrichum orbiculare MAFF 240422
AGCAAAATAAAACGTAAAAAAACTATACTATATATTTAGTACCAGTAATGATACTTCTTAAGTATTTCAAAAATATAATATTTAGCTAGATATCCTACTTTTTTAAAGATATTATAGAAATACGTAATAGCTAAATATCTAAAATAGGAGTAAAATTTCTATATTTCTATTTTTATAAAATATATAGAAGTAATTATTCTCTTATCATTAAGAAGTATCTATAGATATTCCTATTTTTAAATAATTAGTATAATCTTCTTATTTTAATGGAACTAATTGTAGATATTATTAAATATAATACTAAAGTGATTTATATTTATAAAATAGAATAGGAAAGAAAAATTATATAGTACTATATAAAATATAATAATACTAAGTAGTATAAATATATTAATTATTCTCAATATAATTATTAGAATAGTATTACTAAAGTATATTATTACTACTTTGTTTTATAGAAGCGTAAAAGTTATAGAGAGATTAATAGTTTACTTATATATAGTAAACTAGGAGTATTTAGTAGTTGAGAAACTAGCTATACTTAAGTTAAATAAGATATTTTGAAAAATAGTATTTAAGTAATAGTTTTTAAGTGTAAATATAGATATAGGAGTTATAGTACTATCCTTCTTATTAATTTTATTACTAGAAGTATTACTTTAAGTAAAAGTATAAAGTACTATTTAGTCTTAGAAAGTCCTCGTGATTTTATTTCTATTAAAAGTAATAGGATTTTTACTAAAATATAATATTAAATACCATTTAGAAAGTATAATAGTCTTATTTTTAAGGTTATACTATGTTTAGTATTATGTAATAGTATTATTAGGTTTATAATTTTAAAGGAGGTTTTTAAGATTATTATCTAAACTATTAATATTTTTATAATTTATAAGAAAAGCTTAATATACTATTATAGAATATACTCTAGGGTTGATATTTAACTTATACTAATTAAAAGAAATATATTTCTTTTTAAGAGTATACCTTATAGACTAATAACTTATTTTACTATATATATAATACTTTTTATTTAAATAGCTATATATAGCTAGATAGGGAGAATAAGTACTATTTAGAATAAAAGGTTATAAATTCTATAAAGCTATATATATAAGATATTAAATACTATATTATATAGTATCTTAAGGGTATTCTTAAAGAGAATTATATATATAATTAATTTAAAATTAACTATTAATATACTTCTAGCTATTATCTCTATTATTTTAAATATATTATAACTTTTAGAATAATATAGTATTACTTATAACTGATTTTAACTAATTCTAAAAATTCTAAAAGGTTATTATAAAGCTAAAAAAGGCTAATTAGTATTTAAATATACTATAATATATATTTATAAGTTAGAAGTAGAATATTATATCTATCTAGAAGTTTGATAGGATAGTATTCTAGATATATATAAGTTTTAATATAAAAACTTTAAAAGCTTCTTTTTTATTCTTTTTAGAATTCTTAATTATAATATTTTGAAAAATAGTATTTTACTAATTAGAAAGATATAGTTATTAATATTTATTATTTTCAAAATAGTTTTTAATATAGTAAGTTATCTATTTGAATTATAAGTTAAAACTAGGGTTATTTAAGTATTTAAAGTAATACTTAAAAACCTAATCTTTTAGTATAATTAAAAATATACTAGTTTATATATAATATAGAATATTAAATTTAAAGTAGTAATTATAAAAGATATAGATCTTTATTTTAAATATATTATATAGGTTTCTATTATATTTTATATTCTTATTATATAGCTTTATAAGGTCTATAGTATATTTAGTTGAAGTATTATTAAAAAGGGTTATAGAAGTAAAGTATAAGAGATATCTATAATACTAAGATTATTCTTAGCTGAAATCTTAGTAGTTTTCTTAGTATTAGAAAAGCTCTAAAGTAATTAAATAGGGGGTAAGTAAGACGGATTATTATAATAAAAATCTTTTATCTTATACTATAAGTCTATAGGTTATTTAAATTAGCTATAGGTATTTCTTCTTAATATCTTATTATAAAAGTATCATTAGTATTATATATTTAACTTTAGGTTAGATATTATAGAAAGATAAGGTAAAGTCTAATTCTTCTAGTATAAAATTATTAACTTATTTAAAATACTTTTTAAAATTAGTCTTAAAACTAATATAGTATTTTAAAACCTCTTAAAGTTCCTTATAGGTTTATAGGTTCAACTCTTATTATTAAGATAGTTAGTATAATACTATAAAGATTTAATTACTATTTATATCAATTTTAATACTATATATTATAAAATAGTGTTCAAAATAATATAATATAAAATATTAATAAGTTATTATATTATTATAAATTAATCTTTAAAGTTACTTTTAAATATCTGAAAGAGTTCTAAGTTATAGAGTTTTATATATATATATATAAAAACTACTTAGTATATTATATAAGTAGAAACCTTTATAGAACCCTTATTTATAATCTTTATATAATTAAAGTTAGGGATTTAGTTGACAAATATTAGATCTAGGTATTAGTAAAGTTTTATAAAGATAGAGATACTCAAAGGTATTATTACTATAAGTATAAAAATATTTAGGGTAAGTATTTTACCTATAGGAGTTAATTTAGATATTATTATAAAAGCTAGAATATTTAAAGAGTTTTTAAGACGCTATATAAGTCTCTTAAGGGGTTAAAACTACAAATACTACAAATCTCTAGTATTAAAACTCTAATAATAACTTAAAAAAGGTTATTACTTTTACAAAATATATTCTTATAAATAAAAACTAAAAATAGTTATTAGCTTCCTAATAGTAACTATTAGGGAGTATTTTATTTTAAAACTAAATTGAATATAGTTATTAGTATTATAATAATAACTATTTATAAGGAGTTAGTATATAATTTAAAAGCTCCTAGTGAGGTTTTAAAATAAGGAGAGTCTGAAGTGTCTAAGTAATAAATCTTATAATCTTTTATCTTATATAGATTTTAGATATAGAGTTTTTATAATTACTTCTTCTATTATAATAAGTTCTATTAATTTATAATATAATAGTATAATAGAAAGGTTAATTATTAATTAGTATTAGTTTATCTAGAGAGTAATATATACTATATATAATCTTACTATATAAGTATAAAATAGTATTCTAGTTATTTATTATTATTATTCTTATATTATATAATATGAGGTATTATATAAAGCTTTAGACTTATAGCGTAATAATTACTTACTAATTACTATATAATTAGTTATAATTAATACTAGATACTTAGTACCTATCGTTAGTAGGACGTAGAAAATATACTACTATATATATAGTAATACGTATAGTCACTATATATCCTATAGTATAACGCAACTAATAATATACTATATAATAGAATAATAATAATAATAAGTAACTAGAATACTACCTTATACTTAGATAATAAGATTATATATAATATATATTACTTTCTAGGGAACTTAATAATATTTAATAACTAACTTTCTTTTACTAATATATTATGAATTAGTGGTACTTATCATAATAGATTTAGAAAGTTTAAAATAATATACTTAAAGTTTATAGTAAATAAAAAATTTCAAGATTTATTATTAAAGTACATTAGACTACTTTTTACTTTAGAATCCTATTAGGAATCTCTAAGTTATATACTAATTCTTCAAAAATAATATTAAAACCTAATTTAAAAAGCTTTTATATAATTTAAGTTAAATTAATATATTCCCCATAATAATATTATTAAAGTTCTATAGATTAAGTTTCTAATATTTACTAATTACAGAGTATTTAACAAATATAATAATTCTCTTAAAATACTACGATACTTTTATAATATTAAAATCAATAATATTTCTAATTTCTTATCTTGAAAAAACTTACATAGCCTCTTAAGAATACTTTTTCCTATTTCCCTCATATAAGCCTAATGAAAAGTAATAATATCAATATACTCTATAGAGCCTTTAATCTAAATAACAATATTAAGTATAACTCTTAAGATCAAGAAATTATCTTTAGATATTTATAATCTTAGCAAAATAATAATATTAAAAATAGGCATTATAATATTTATAAACTTCTTCTACCACATAAATACTAATTTCTTTAAGAATATCTAAGAAACTTACTATATTAATTTAATAAGAGATAATACTTTTAAGACATTAATCTTTCTAGTCTATTATATAATTCTCTATAATAAAGTAAAAAGATATAACTAACAATTCTTTTGAATATTCTCAAGAGATTTTAAGCAATAATCTAAATTAATCTAGTAACTTAATAATATTATAATAGTCTGAGAAGAGCTAATAGCTTGCTCTCTATAATAACAATTAGTAGATATATTGACTTCTGAAGTATAATTTCAGCCTTCTTATCCCTCTACTAATTATTATAGCTAGTTTCAAATTAATCTAAAGCTAAATTCCTAATATTTATAACTAGTATACTTGCCTCATATTGACCCTTTTGTAGATAATAAATAATAATTGACTTCTTCTATAATAACTTTATGCCTTTATGTCTTTATATCTTTATACTTTTATACCTTTATATTTTTATATTTCTATATTATATATAATTTTAATATCTTAGGATATTTAATTAGTACTAACAATAAGTACTCTATCGAAACATTTATTTTCATCTTAATATTGATAGTTTTAACATTTTAATTACAGACTAATATTATTTATTCTTAAGATAAGACTTTATATTATTAATATAAAGATTCTCTATTTCTAATATAAGCTAGTCTGTAATCTTTATCAACATATAGTAAATATATAAAGAAAAGGCTAATAGTTTGTTTCTACTATACCTATTAGGAAATATATTACTCCTTAAAGTATAACTTTAGCTTTTTTACTCTTTAACTAATTATTATAGCTAGCTCCTAGTTAATTAAAAGTTAAACCCCTTATAGCTATAACTAGTATACCTATCCTATATTAATTCTTTAGTAAAAGGCTGGCTCCGACTAAAGGGCGTAGTACTTTAGCTAATAGCAGCTCGGCCTTTAGTACCTATATACGCATACATATATGTATACAAATAGTACTCCTACTTAAGCTAATATTAAAAAGTATGTAATAATAAGTTGTCTACTTATTATTTAGCTACACTTAAGTAAGATATAGTATAGGTATAGCCTATACTTAATAACTAAGTATAGCCTATAATATATAGCTCCCTCTTATTCCTATTATACTACTTACTAGTTATAGCTTTATAGTAGGCCTTCTTAAGTACTTAAGTAATATACCTCTAGTATTACTATTAGCTAGAGAAAATCTAAATATAAATTGCTATACATACTATAAATCAAACCCTAGACTATAGGTTTGACTTATTATACCTAAAAGTCTAGTTCTAACTAGGAGGTATAATATTATAGCGAATAGCAACTCAGCCTTTAGTATTTATATATATATATATATATATATATACGTATACAAATAGTACTACTAATTAAACTAACGTTAAAAAGTATATAATAATAAGTTGTCTACTTATTGTTTAGCTATACTTAAGTAGGGTGTAGTATAGGTATAGCCTATACCCACTAACTGGGCATAGCCTGTATTATCTTTTTATAGATAATAAATAACTAATAATTCTTTCTATTATAACCTTATATCTTTATACTTTTATACTTTTATACCTTTATAGCTATTAAGATATAATTCGAATATCTTAAAATATTTAATTATTAGTAATTATAAGTACTCTATATAAATATTTATTATTATTTTAATATCTTTGGTCTTTATATCCTTAAGACTAAACCTTATCTATTCCTAAAACGAGACTTTATATCATTAGTATTAAAGCTCTCTACTATGAATGTAAGCTAATTTATAGTTTCTATATAAGTATAATAAGACTTAGTTTGATATATTAGTAAATATTCTTAATATATTAAGTATACTAATATATAAATAATATTTATATAGATATATATGCTTCTAATATAGCTAGATAGTTTTTAAAGCCTTTATAATTGTACAATTCTAATATTTTAAAATATCTAGTAATTAGTATTATAGTAGTAGACTAATATTAAATTATTATTTAAGCAATACTTAGTTTCCGATATTATGAGTTGAGTATAGTAAGTAAAAAGCTACTTAGATAATATTATTTTAAATATTTCTAAACTACTTATTAACTATAGCATTCAGAATGATTCTAGTAAAACCTATTCTAATAAAGTAAGTAACAATAATTAGATATTTCTATATTTATTCTATAATATTGTTTTGATTAGTAGTGATATAGATTTGAAAGAGATTTCGGTTCTATAATAAAAATAAAAATACAGAAGAGTAATAGATTATAGAATACTTAGTTCTTAATGTTCTATTTTATGTTATATCAAGAGATTTATAAAGCTTCTTAATCTTATAATCTTAGTAGTTACTTTTAGCTATATACACTTAGTATTAGTTTAAATAAAATCTTCCCTAATTTTCATTCTAAAGTCTTTTATTACTATAAAGTTAAATATTAGAACTAGAAGTATAATTGTTTATAATAATAAGTAATTTCATTACTATTCTAACTAGTTATAAGCTAGTATTAGTATAGATTACAGTTATTAAGGAAACTTAGAGCTCAATTTATATATAGGATAAAGAGCTTAGATACTATTCTAAATGTAGAGTAAAAGTAACTAAACAGTAAATATATATAACTTAATCTTTAATATACTTTTAGCTAATTCTATTTACTTAAGAACTCAGTATATTCTTATAGGTAACTAATCTTCATATATTAATTAAGTACACCTAATATATACATAATATTTATATAGATATAGATATTTCAAATCTAGCTGAATAGCTTTTAAAATCTCTATAATTATATCACTAGAACATTCTCAAGTATCTAGTAATTAATATTGTAATACTAGATTAATATTGAGATATTATTTGAAAGTAAATAATTTCCAATATTATTAGCTGGATATAGTAATTCATAGAATAACTAGATAAATGTCTTTCTGATATCTATAACTACTTATTATTTATAATACTCAGAGCAATTTCATTATAGTTTAGTCTGATATTTTAACAACTTTACTTATGAAAATTATAGCTAGATAACTCTATATCTATTTCATAAGTTTCTTCTTATAGATAACTAGAAATATTCTAAGGAAGTTCCAATTTTATCATAAAGATTATAGACAAATAGTAAATCACAAAACACTTGACTATTATATCTCAAGGTAAATATTCTATTTTATTTTATCTTTAAGAAATTTGAAAAGACCTCAATATTATCCTTTTGAAAATAACTTGTAGCTATATATATTGAGTTTTAGTCTTAATACTTTCTCTACTTATTACTACATAGTCTTCTATTACTATAAAATTCAATGTTAAAGTTAAGGATATAGTTATCTATCATAATAGATAATTCTACTATTATTCTAATTAGTTATTAAGTTAATATGAGCCAGCTTAATATAGTAGTTTAATATCTGGCTGGCTTTTACTATTTTATAGAAAGAATAATAGGTTTAAATCCTATAGCAGATAAGTATAGCTGATAGTTATAGATCCTTTAATTATATAAACTAAGTATAGTAACTATTACTTCTTATTAGTACTTGCCGACATCTATTAATAGCTGATAATTGTTAATAGCTATTAATAACTAACAATAACTAATGATAAGTATTATAACATTTCTATTATAGTCTTTAATAGAATAATTATATCAAGTAGGCTTATATCTTCCTTATTTGTTAGCTATTATCTTAACTAATTAGTTTTACTATTTGAAGTGCCTTCTATTGAAATAATTCCTTAGTATCAATGAGATTTATAGAATAAATAAGGCAAGAGCTAACTACTAGATATAATTATTTTTGAGAGAGTCTAGAGAGGTATATAAGTTTCAATAGATCAAAAACCTCCAATAGAAATATTATTAACAAGTTAATATTTACATATATGCTATTATAAGGTAGAGTTTATAATTAAAACTATATAAGAAACAAAGAGCTTGAAGATTATTCTAGGTATAGAGTAAAAGTAACTTAATAATAGTCTAATACTTCCAAGACTACTTCATTAATTATAAACTCAAGTTCAATATAAGTAATCGTCTTATTACTAGAATTTTCAGTCAATTTATCAATTGAAGATTTCAATATTTAGACTAATAGTTTTACCACTTTTGCTCTATGTTTAGTATAATATATAAGCTCTTTACCTCATATATAAAGTCAACTACAAACCTTACCTAATAATAGCATTTATACTAATACTAGCTTATGACAAATTAAAACAAAAACAAAATTACTTATCATTATAGATAGTTATACCCATAGTTTTCATATTTCATCTCCTAATAATAGAAGATCTTATAGTAATAATATATATAGAAAAAGCTTTATTAAGGCTAGCGCTTTATATATATCCCTAAAAGGTATTTTCAAAATCCTAGAATTAAGAGTCTTCTTAAATTTCTTAAAAGTAGTATAATATAGAATACGAATTAGAACCAGGTACTCTATAGCCTATTACTCTTCTATGTCTTTTATAATAAAACTAAATTCTTCTTAGAATCTATATAGTTTGTTATAATAGAAGAAGTATTCTATAAGAATAGTAATATTTACCTATAACCCTTGTAATTAAAACTATTTAGTTATTAAATTAGGCCTCAATAATTACCCTAAAAGCTATAATAAATCAAAAGCCTATAAGTATTCAAAGAATAATTATCTAGCTATTCTATTAACTACTACATGAAACTAATAATTTCAGAGATGAAGTATTAATACGATACTTTTTTGATATTAATATATTATTATAATACTAGTCATTAGATACTTAAGAAACTTATAATAATATAATTATAGGGATTTCAAAAATTATTTAACTATATTAGAAGTATATTTATCTACATAAATATTACCTATATATTAGCTATACTTGATTAATTGACTAAAACTATTTATTAGTAAGAGTAGACTAAGCCTTATCATACTCATAAAGAAATTATACATCAACTTATATTATTCGTAGAAGAACCTTGATATTTATAATATACAAATCTATCTTAAAACGAGGTATAGCTTGGTTGATATAAATATCGAAGTTATAGATATTAAGGTTATAATATATATTTAAATAGAATACTTATAATTAGTAGTAATTAAATATCTTGAAATATTTGAATTATACATTAATAACTATAAAGACATAAAGATATTAGAGTATAAAAGTATCATATTATTTTAAAATGAATTATTAGCTATTTACTATTTATCAAACGGTTAATATAGAATAGTAATACTAGCTATTATAATTATAAGTAATTTATTTTTAGATTAAATCGGGATTAGATATTGTAATTAGTAGGAGAATAAGAGGGCTAAAGTTATATTTTAAGAAGTAATATATTACCTAATAAATATAGTAGAGACTAAGCTATTAGCCTCTTCTATTTAGATTAATAGAAATATTAGAGACTTTGAGAAATAATGTCTTATTCTTTCAATAAAAATCAAATATTCTTAGGACTTCTGAAGAATATTATATCTTTAACATAGTAAATTAAAGAATATTTTTAGAAGACTTAATCTGAGGGTTAATAAATACAACTCACTATAACTTCTCAATCAGTAACCTAAACGATTTGGTAATTATATAGCTAACTAATCTCTATATTTCTAATACTAATAATATAGCCCTTATTTCTTTTATCAGCCTTATTAGTATATAAACCTACTAGTATAAAGTCTCTCCATTTAGAAAAAGTCTATTATTTAGTTACTTTTACTCTATACTTAGATAACTATCTAACCTCTATACGTTATATATAGATTGAACTATAATCCTTACCTAATAATAGTACTTATATCAATACTAGCTTATAACTAGTAAAAATAGTAATAAAGCTACTTGTTACTGTAAGTAATTATACCCCTAGTCCTAATATTTAACTTTATAGTAATAGAAGACTATAAACTAATAATTTATACAGGGAAAGCTTTATTTGAACTAGTATTTAGTATAGATAATTAAAGGTAATAATTAAGCTTATAAAGTTAAAAACTCCTATATGCCTCTTGAAAATAGAATAAAATAGAATAATTATAGAAACTAAGTATTCTATAATTTATTATTCTTCTAAATCTTTTATAATAGAATTAAAACCTCCTCGAAACCTATAGAGCGATTTATAAGAAGAAAACTATAAATTAAGTATAGAAATACTTAGCTATAAATATTTAGATTGAAACCATTAGTCTATTAGAAGAAGCTTTGATAATATTATCCTAAATACTATAACTAATAAGTAATTTATAAATATTTAAAAGAATATTATCTAGTTCATCTATAATTTATTATAATAAACTAATAGTATTGGGGACTAGGTATTCATTAGGTAATACTTCAAGGTTTAATATTATTATAATACTGATTGTCAGATATTCTAGAATATTATCGTAATACAATTATAAAGGTTTTAAAAACTATTTAGATATATTAGAAGTATTTATATTTATATAAATATAATTTATGTATTGATTATACTTAAATAGATATATTGAGATTATTTACTAATAAGAATAAACTAAGTCATCTTATATTTATATATAAATTACAAGTTAGTTAATACTAGTAATAGAGAGCTTTTATATTAATAGTATAAGGTCTTGTCATAGGAAAGATTATAGTTAAGCCTAGAGGATTTTAGAATCATACATATTGAAATTATAATGAATATTTGAATAGACTATTTATAGTTAGTAATTATTAAATATCTCGAGGATTGTGAATTATATATAGCTATAAAAGTATAAGGATATAAAGATATGAGGTTATTATAGAAAGAATTATTAGTTGTTAATTATTAAAAAAGATTACTATTAAGTTAATATACTCGTTACTATAAGTATAAGGGGTTCAACTTTAGACTAACTAGAAGCTAGTTATAGTAGTTAGTAAGGAGATAGGAAAACTAAAATCTTACTTTAGAAGGTAATATTTCTACTAATAGTTCTAGTAGAGAGTAAGCTATTAGTCTTTCCCAAAAGATCTATTATAAATATAATGGCTTATACTCTTAGAAGCATTTTAACTAATCTTTATATATTACCTCTATTATCTACTTTAATAGTATGCAAGTTAAATTGATTATAGACTTTATCAAATTATATAATAGAAATATAGAATATAATAGAAAGTTATATTCAGTTACTTTTGCTCTATACTTGAAGTAATATTTAAGCTTTTTATTATATATATAGATTTCACTATATATTATACTCAAAAATAGTACTTACGCTAATACTTACTTATAGTCTATCAAAATAATAAGAGGATTACCTATTCTTACAGATAGTTATATATATAATTCTAACATTAAACTTTATAGTAGTCGAAGACTTTATAGTCATAATTAGAAAAGGTCTTATTAGGGCTAAGACTTAATATATAAAGCTAAAGATAACTACTAAGACTATAGAATTAGGAATCTTTTTCAACCTCTTAAAAATAATATAAAATACAATATTTATAGAAGCTTGATATCTTATAAGTTATTATTTTTCTTTATTCTTTGTAATAAAGTTGAAGTCTTCTTGAAGTCTATATAGCTATTTATAGAAGGAGAATTATAAGACAAGTGTAGTAATATATATATATAAGTTCTATAAATAAAGAAATAAATATTTCTTAATAAGTCCAAATAATATTATAAGTGTCAATATTAATAGATAGACTCTATCTTTTTAACAAGAAACTATATTATTATTCTATAATATATTATACTTAATATGTAATTTGAGAGATTGGGTATTAACTAGATAATAGCCTAATATTGATACATTATAGTAATATTAGTTACTAGATATTTCAAAATATTGTGCTAATATAACATATAATATATATTGTCTCAGATATCTCAAGAATTAAGGGAATGTAATATCTTAGAATACTAAACTAAGTGATTTAAGAAGTTTCGATCAAGAGAATACCTAGAATGTTTCTAATATAAATTATTATTTAAAGAAATTATAATCTAAGAAATAGTCTTTATTTCTCTCTATAATCTCCAGGAGATAAATCAGGAGATTCTTTAAACTTTCTCAATACTTTTAGAACTAATTCCTAGGAAACTGCTAAGATTCCTGGGAAGATTTATATATATAAGAAGAAAGATCTTTCTTTTTTCTATAAAAGAAATTATCCTATTTTCATTAGATACCACTTATAGATAACTATAATATGCAATAGTATAACCTAACTTCTATATTATTATATTATTAGGTTGCCTAATACATTACTAAGAAGTTACTAATAAGTTACTAAGAAATATCTAAACTATCAATTATCACTTAGTCTTAAGAGTATTATAAGATATTTCTATAATTCTACTCAGAAATCTATTACTATTCCCTAGTCTTTACCAATTAATACCTATTATATTAGTATTATATATTCTTAACTATTGATATTTCTAAATCTATTCGAAGTTCATCAACTTATAATTATTTATTTACTTTACCTTTCTGATTTCTATTCTTTTCTCTTTGAATATTATTATATTATCCTTGAATTCCTCAAGAGACACCTATAGGATTACTCAGTATTAGCCATTTTTCTTCATCATTTCAATATTAATATTCAATTAAGAAAACCTAAATATACCTAGTAATTAGGCGAATCTATCGATCAAAATCCTAATTATAGAGATATATATTAGTATGACGTACTTAAAGGCTAATAATAGTTAGCCGAATACGACGTATTCTTCGAACCTTAACATAGTAGTATTACTTTATATTATAATTAGTTTACATATATTACTCTGTTAAAGTATATATGGGCTTAAGTATATAGGTTCAATTCTATTATATAGAAGTCCTAAGCGATTCTTTACTTAATACATTACTATTTCTTATATAAAAAGTAATACGACTATAGTAATCTTTTTAGGGGCTATTAGTATTATTTACTTAAGGGCTAATAATAGTCGGTTGGGTATAATATACTTTTTGAACCTTAACAATATTCAATTAGGCTTATTAAATACAATAATTCTATTTAATATAGATAACTCTATCAATAATATAGAAGAAAGCTCTAGTTTTTCTAAAAGAGGAAAATATAGTAAAATAAGCAATTATGATAAATAATAAAACTCACCAATTATTATTTATAGACTTTAGATACATTACCTAATACTTCTCTTTGTAATATATATATCAGAACGTATTAGAAATTATCTAAATATATCTTAATGGACAAAACTATTTCAAGGCCTACTATACCTTAGTTATTAGCTTAAAGAACAAAGCCTAAGAGATTATTGATTAAATCTCTAGGTGTTAAATCATAATTCTGAAGATCTATTCTAAACTAAATCTTAAGACAGAGACTTTCCGGAAATTGGTTACGAAGTACCTATTAAAACAACTTAGTTATTACAGGAAACCTAAGGTTTATTTAGGAAAATAATAAATAAATCTATCACTTTAATTAAAGACTAATAATTATTGAAACAATACTCTTAGCTAAAGTCTTTCAGTTCTATAAAAAGATTAAACTTAGAAACATTTAATCTTAGACTTACAAAAAGCAAAGAAACTTATATAAAACTACCAGGTAATTAATAATTTTATAATTCTTAATCTACAATAAGCACATAATTCCTCGATTACTTTATTATTCTAGAAAACTCTGAGTATGTAATTCAGACTTTAATAATAATCAAATATATTCAAATACTAAACTTCTTACTAACTTCTACTTTAAGATTAATACTATTAGATATTTCAATTTTCCTAGTAGACTTGAAGTTTAGTTTAAACTATATATAAAAAAGTCTGAAATACTCTATTTAAATATCTGCTATTTTATTAACATTATATATCTCTATATATCATGATTAAATCTTTGCTTTTATGTAGAAAATATTTATCTTCCAGTTAAAACCTATACTCTAGCCTATCCTATACTAAGAGCTATAGCTATAATTACTCTAGACCTTTAAATATTATATATTAAGATTATATTAAGAGTATATAATTTAGTGTATTCAACCTTACATTATACTTCCCTTACTATTAGCTAATAGCATTATTTACAATAGATATATATATGTACATATATATGTTTTTGAATATCTAATAGGCAGAGTATTACGAAATAATATATGATATATTAAGAGTATATACTATATGATATATTATTTACTACTATTACAAATGCTTCACATATATTTATAAAATATAAGGAGTCTTACTAGATATATATATTTATATTTCTAGTATACTAGATTAGGAATAAATGTATCTGTATTATATGATGATTATATATACTTATAACTAAAATATTTGTAATATATTATACATTCAAGAAAGTAAAGCATGCAATTTGTGAAAGTTTAGCTGAAGGTTTCAATTAGGAAAAGTTCAGATATATAAATAGCGTTTATATTGCTATATGGATTATTATTTAAAGGATTTAAATTAAAATCATTTAGTTGAAAACTCTTTTTAGTATTCTAATAGTTATTATTAGCTAGTTATTAAGTATATTACATAGTCCTATTAATTTATTCTTATAAGTATCCCCTTTCCTAAGACTTTTAGTGCTTAAAACTATAATTATATATTCCCTAATATCTATTATAAACTTTGTATCATATTAATAATTATCTAGTATATATGGTACTTCTTTTAACTTTAGTAATTATTCTATTGTAGTATTATTATTCTTTAAGCGACCTTTAATAGTCTTAATAATAGTAATAATTCTTGTTTATTATTATTAGGTTCTTAGCTATTCTTTCAATTGTTTATGAATATATTTACTATTATCTTAGTAATATATTAATATTTTCAATCCTTATAGTATTTTTCTAGTAAGAATAAATCTTTAAACTTTATTATAGTTCTCTATATTTCTGTTTACTAACTACTTAGTACTTATTATTTATTTCTTCTATATTTATCTTTTTATCTTCTAATTCCTTATTTCTATTATATTTATCCTTTTAAAATCCCTCTATATTATCTTACTTACTATTTTTAACTTATTGTTTTTTTGTCCTTCTTTTCTCTTCTCTTTATTATTAAGATACTATATATTCTATAATAGTATCTTTTAGTAGCATTACTACTATTATCTTCAAGGTATTTATTTATAATAATAAAAGAACTACTAAGAAAGGTTTTTTATATCTCAAGTTTAATAATTATATTTCTTATTATAGCTATTTATCCCTTCTTTATCCTAATATAGAAAGGTCTTTCTCTATTATTAGTAATTACATATTAAGATATTTCTTTTATAGAAGAAATAAATAGAAGTATTATAATATAAGTCTTTTCTTTATTCTATACTTATTATTAATATTAATCTTTACGTTTAGCTTCTATTTAAGACATATAGTATTATCTTAATAGCTTAGAATTAAACTATTATTTTTCTACTAAATACTTGAGTAAAGTACTTTAATCTCTCAATATGAAAATAGAATATTCTATATTCTTACTAAAGTCTTAGTAAAATAGTAGCATAGAGGTCATATTATTTATAACTTCCTTATTAATAAAAAGAAAACGAAGTTTAGTTTAGAGTATTGTTTTTCTAAAAGATATTGTTTATTTATAAGTAATTAAATACTATATATTTTATAAGTATAAGTTTAGTAAATACTTATTATATTATTACTATCAATTAATTAAATAGCTCGAGATTGCGGATCAAAGGTACAGGTGCTTTACTATTGATCCATTATATAGTTTATTTATTTCTATAATAATAGTCTTATTATTACTCTTGAATAATATATATTCATCTGTTTAACATACTTTATTATGATTTAATATCTTATTATACTAAGGATCTTGTGATTATAAGACTGTTTTATTTTAATAATCAGTTTTACTATTAGTTTGCTATTTACTTTAGGAATAATATATTTAAATATCTTATTATTACTAGTAGTTAGTTTAGCTTTCATAAACGTAATTCTATTATACGTTATAATATATATTTTCCATTTACTATTACTTATGAAAAGTAATAATATCAATAATAATAAGAATAGAAAGTTTAAAGTTATAGAGATATCTTTATCATCCCTCTATTATACTACTAGTAATACTCATATAATTATACTTATTATAAATAATTATACTTATTATAAATAATTATATTTATTATAAATAATTATACTTATTATAAATAATTATACTTATTATAAATAATTATACTTATTATAAATAATCATACTTTTTATAATTAATTATACTTTTATAAATAATTATACTTTTTATAAATAATTATACGTTTTATAAATAATTATACTTTTTATAGATAATTATACTTATTATACATAATTATAAGCCTTTCGCTTGGTATAGAGACTATTTAGCATCTAATTAAAACTTATACCCTAACACACCCTATACTAACAACTATAACTATAGTTACTTTAGGTCTTCAAATATCACGTAATAATATTATATTAATAGTATATAATAGTATAATATTTCTAACTTTAGCTTATCTTATTTAATAATGCTGTCTTAAGCCTTTCTAACTATTAGCTAATAACTACGATAGATGTTAGTATATATACCTTTTTAGAATAATATCTAATAAACTACTTCTAATATACATTTAGAATATTTAGAATCATTACTAAATATCTTACTTTTAGACACTAGATTCTTTTTTATTTTTTTAATCTTATACTTCTCAATTATACTAATAGTCTTATCTACTAGTAATATTTTAAGGCTAAATTTAACTATAGCTCTTTTAAGAAAGCTAGAGAGGATAGTAAAGTCACTTTTATATAATACTAACTTATTTAGACTTTTGTAAAAGTGGTTATAGTTTTTATAATTATTAATAGTCTTAATAAAGTCGATATTTATATTAAGATTATAGGGGTTAAGTATAGTAATAGTATTCTTATTATTGTTATTATTATTATTATTAGTAGCATTGTCATAGAAATAGCTATTAACTTAAATATATTAAAAGATAAAGAGAAGGCTAGTCTTCTATTACTCTCTTTAATCTATGCGGCTGGTATTATTAAGATACGCTAGTAGTACTCCGATATAAGTTAATATTATAAGTACTGCTATAGTAAATTCAATACTTCGAAGTTACTACTAATATATCAAGCTACAACCCGCTATAAAGACTGTTATACAGTTTATACTAATTTCTAGGTTAAAACTAAGTCTAAACTAAATATTATACTACTAAGTTTTTTTTATTATATTTACTTATAGAGATATATATAAACTATAGTCTATTACTAGGTTTTCTTTTATCATAGAGATTTTATACTAGGTATTATATAAGCCTACTTCTTAAGTAGGAGGCTAAATACGTAATATAATATTATAAATAATTATATTCTATCTACTAAGGTCTACTTAATAAGCTTTTAGTATTATTGTATTCCTAATAATATTATTGTATTCAATATTAGAAGAAAGCTCAAGAATCATAATACTTAGAACGGAAGACTCCTTATTAAGAAGTATAAGATTTATTTTAATATCATTATCTTTACTTTTGTAGCTTTTAGATTCAATAGCTATTAACTTACTATTAAAAGGTTTATTATTCCTAAAGTTAGTATTTCTATGCAAGCTATTCTAACTAAGAAAGCTACTATACTTATAATATCTATTATACTTATAATATTTCTTATACTTATAAAACCTAGAATATTTAAAGTATTTACTATTCTTATAGTACTTATTATTTCTATAGTACTTATTATTCTTACTATTTCTATAAAAAGAAGTTAAGAATATATTAAAAGAATAAATTCAAATACTAAATATGAAGATTTTATTACTTAATCCTTATGAGTAAGTTTATTATTAAAACATATTAATTCTTCTAATATAAAGATATATTACTCTAAATAGTATTATAGGCTACCTTTACATTACTAGCTAGGGTTATACCTAGGTACTTAATATTGACCCTCCCGCCGAAATAGAGCTGCAGTAAGCCCTAAGTAGTATTATATATATAGACCTTTCTAGGTATCTATAAAAGCTTCTCTTTTACCCCTTAGTTCTAAATAAATAGTATTTTATACTACTTATAGTTAAATAAACCTAAATCTAGCTTTTTATATATTTAGACTTTAGTTTTATTTATTATACAGATAATACTAAGTAGAATATAACTTCTTACTAGTTAAATATATAATTTAATTAAATAGACCTCTTAAGATATAATACTATATGATCAGTAACTAACTAATTAGTATAAAGAACAATAGAAAGTACTAAAACCTTTTAAAATACCCCTATAAGTAGTAATCTAATAAGTAAATTAGTTTAGTAATAATTATAATATATTTTAAGCTTTTTCTACAAAATATTAATAGGCTTATATATAAATTAGTAAGATGAGATATTATAATAAGTAGTAACTCTTAAATAGCTACTATAATAAGTATTCTTAATTTATATTAAGATATCCTAATAACTTTTAGAATACTATCTATTAAAATACTAGTTTTTAGAATTAATAATATTATTTTACTTCTATTAATAGCTAACTATTAAAAGAAGCTTCTTCTCTTATTCTTAAAGTTTTTAGATAAATAGAAATAATATTAAATATAAGCCCAATAGATAAAAGCTAGACTTAAGATTAATTACTATTTCATTAATCATAATAAGAAATACTAATATTTGAATTATTCCTATTTAGATTCTAGTTTCTAATAAGTAGTTAAGACTTTCTATATAATTAGAAAACTAAAGAATTCTTATAATTTAGATAATTTTATAAATTATCTTAATAAGATTTATCTAGATCTAAATACCTAGTTTTATATTATTATCTAATTATAAAACTTCTAATAGAAAGGAAATAAGTATATAACTATTTTCTTACTTTAATTTGAGAAGACTCTAGTTAATATAAGAAAATATATATAGTAAGATATAACTCAGATTTCTCTATTAGGAGTTATAATTTTCTTTTATTTTAAGAAACTACTTATTATAATTAACCTTTCTTACTAAATATAAACTTTAATTATTAAACATCTAAAACATAACTTGGAAACTTAAGTATATAAAAGAGATATTTACTTATTACTAGCTTTCTTACTATATATTAACTACTTATAATATAAAAAATAATATTATAATAACTAAAGTTGTTAAAAAGTAATAATATTATTAAACTTCTAATAGTTCTTTTTTTATTCCAAAAGAATATATTAAAAACTATTGGAATACCTGCTAATATTATAAATATAATAAGAAAAGTAATATTTATAAGAAATATACAATATTGAAATATAAGGAAATTATTATAAAAATTATAAAAACTATAGTTATTATAGATTATATTAAGGATAACTAAGGGGATAGTACTCCCCTATTTAGTAATAGTAGGGTTTTTAGAAAAGGATAATTCTAAAGTAAGATTAGACTTTAGAGCTAATAAAAGTAAAAGTAATAAGATAAAAAGAATAATAAGAAAAGTAATAAATAAGTAACTAGTAGTTACTTATTATTAAAATTAGAATTAATAAAGCTTATTCTATTAATATATTTATCAATATAAGCTATAAAACTTATATTATTATTAATATTTCTTTCATTAAAAAACTTTACTTCTTATTATTTAATAAATTAAAGAAATAGATAAGAAGATATATTATTAAGTTATTACTTAGTAATACTTAGGAAGTAGCTATCTTGATACTAGGAATTAGTAGTTATATATGAAGAATCTATACTTATATTATAAAAGGTTTCTAATTTTCTTTATATCTTAAGTAGTTATAAATGGAAGATAATTATATTCATTTATAATATTAAGACTTAATAGATAACTTATAAGAAAAATTATATAATAACTTATTTAGAATATTAAGACAAATTAATAAGACTTAAAAAGATTTAGTTAATTTACTTACTTAGTATTAATTTATTTACATTTATCTACTAATATATTATATATTATATCAATAAGATATTAAGCCCCTATTAGGTTATATTTATTAACCTAATAGATATTAAGAGAATATTAGCTTTATAAATAGAAGTAGACTTAGGGGATTATATTTCTATAAGTGTTTTAAAAGAATCCTTAGATTCCTTCTATTTAAATACATAGTATACTAACTACTTCCTAACTAACTAGAAACAGATTATTATATTCTACTAATTCCTAATAATAAGAAATAAAAGTCTAATTCTTTATAAAGACCTTTTTATAATATATTATAAGAAGAACTTTTAGTATTTAAAAGGATTTTAGAAAATTTATTTAATAAGGGGTTTATTAAAATAAGTAGCCTTTCTATTAGTATTCTAATTCTCTTTATAAGAACCTCAAATAGAAAGATATATTTCTATATTAGTTATAGAGCTTCTAATATAATTATAAAGGAAACTGATTACCCTTTCTTTTTTATATCAGAGATATTTTAGAAAGTTACTATAGCCAATTAATATATTAAGCTTAATATTATTACTATATTCTATAAGATTAAGATTTAGATTAATAAAGTAGATTAAGGGAAAATGGCTTTCTAGATATATTATAGTTTCTTAAATAGACAGTATATCTCTTTAGACTTATTCATACCCCTATTATAGTTTAATAATATATTAATAGTTATTTATAATAGTTCTTAGATACCTTTATTATAATATATATTAATATTATCTTTATATATATTAATAGTATATAAGAAGAAGATAAAAAGAAAGTCTATTAGATATTTAGTTAGCTTATTAATGTAAATCTAAAACTAGATCCTAAAAAATACAAATTCTCTATTATAATAGTTAAATATATTAGGTTCATTATATCAGTTATAAAGGGCTTTTTATATAATCTAGAGAGCTTAGAAACTATTACTAATTAAGTATTCCTTAAATTACTAAATAGTAATTATAATTTCTTCAGACTTAGAAATTACTATAAAATCTTTATATTATAATATAATATTATTATAGAACTTTTAAACTATCTAACTTAGAAGTATATACTTTTCAACTAGGGATTAGAATAATAGGAGGCTTTCTTTATGTTAAAATACCCTTTACTATAGAACTAGTCTTATAGATACTTAATTCTAATATTCTAATTGTAATAGAGATTAATTATTCTAAATTTACTTTAAATAGTATATTAATTTAGAATAATAAGATTTAAATAGGATACTTAGTAGTCTTGTAATTTAATATTTAAATCTTTCAAGATTCAACTATTTAATTTATAATAAGAAACTTCTTATAATATTTACTTATTTATAAGTATAAAGACTAAAACTATAGATTACTAGGAAGTTTAAAGTTTTTACTAATTATAAGGATTTTGAATATTTTATAAAAAGGTAGTAATTTATAAAGAGATAGAATTAGTAAGTAGAAGAGTTATCTTAATATAATTTCTTTTTTAAGTATTGATTAAATATCTAAGTAGTAATTCTTAATATTTTCTCTATGAAAAAATAAGATACTCCTAAAGGAGAAGATAATAAGAAGTAATAAGAATAAGTAATATAAGTTATTCTAAATATTACTATTTCTATAAAGTTTCAAATAAAATATATAAGTATTATTAATATTTAGGTTTTTGAAAAAAGACTAGACTTATAGGAGATATAGAATTATACTACTAAAAAGGACTTCTTATATTAATAGGCTTTTATAGTAATCTAATAGGAGGAATATAACTTCTCCCCTAATTTCTATATTGATATCTAGATTACTAAATATATTTTTAATATAATAAGGTAACTTACCTTTAGAAATAAACTATAGGTATTAAATAGTAAAAATAATAATAGCCCCCTTAATAGGCTTGGGATTAGATTAATAAAAGAGTTATATAATTCTTCCTCTATAAAGTATTTTAAATATAATAATATACTAGAGATTATAGGTTATTAGTTCCTCTGATTTAGATAGTCTAAGAATATTTATTAATTTATATATAACTATTATATATATAGAGGAATTTATATCTAGAAATAAGTAAAAAAGGATTTCTTAAGATTCTTCTTAGTATTTAACTAGTTTCATTTAGACTTATTAATAGATTTTATTACTAACCTACATCTTATAAAAAGAATAGCTATTATTTCTAGGTTATTATAGATTAATCAAAAAAGCTTTTATATTAGAAGAAATAGATGTTAAAGAAACAGAAATACTTACCTAGTAGTCCTTTAGCTATTATTATAGGTTTTATAGTATATTATATTTGGTTATAACTAATAGAAGTTTTAATAAGCTAAGTTATTTCTATAAGGAATTCTATTATCTAATAGATATTATATACCTATTAATTATTAATTATTATCTATAGATAGATAGAGTTATAAAGTAATATAATTGGGAGATCTAATTAGTTTTAAAACTATTTATATATTCATTATAGGATAATTAGGGTGACTTACTACTTATTATATAGTAAGCCTTTTAAAACTAGTAGTAAAATATTATAAAGATAATATTCTTCTTTATAAATTATAGTTATTACATTAATCCTATCTTAATAGTTTAAAAAGTAATATTAATATTTAGTAGTAGTAAGAATAATACTTATTAACTAATTAAGAAGATATAGTTAGTAATAATATATATTTATATTAAAATAGTAACTATCTAGTAGAAATTAGAAGTCTAAGTAAATAGGATTTAGTTTCCTACTAATTAATATTAAGTTAGTAATTAGATATAATTAAATATATCTAATAATGAATTATTGAAACTAAATTAGAAGTTAGTTTAATTATATCATAAGTATATAATAGTAAAAGTCCTATTACTATATATTATTTAGTTAAATATATTAAAGTCTATCTACTTGAACTTCTATATAAATATCTTCTAAAAAATTATTATTAATCTACTATTTAAATAGGTAATTACTAGTAACTAGTTATTACTATTAGTAAATAATAATAGGGGTATTAAGTAGTTAGTTAAAAATATTCTTATTATAAAAATATATTAAATAAGTAGAACGTATTATTAAAAAGGTTTGTATTAAATAGGAAGAATATATAAATCTTATATAAAGACTAATGAATATTATAATAAATATAATAGTATTAGAATATTATAAAGAAGTATATAAATTAATAATAAATGATAATAATAATCTAACTTATAACTTATAGCTAAGTAGTAGCTAGAGAGGAAAGAAGTAATATTATAAACTTTATCTAAATAACTAGTTAGAACTATACCTAAATATCTAATATTTACCCTCTTATTAAAATAAGGCTTTAATAAGTCTTAAGTAGTATTATATATATAGACTTTTCTATATATTCATAAAAACTTCTCTTTTACCCCTTAGTTCTAAATAAATGGTATTTTATACTACTTATAGTTAAATAAGCCTAGGTCTAGCTTTTTATAAATAGTATTTGAACTATAATTCTATAATTTAGAAATATATTTCTTAGAATGATACTTTAAATTATTTGAATAGTTTGTAGAATTATTTCTCTTTTCTTTTCAAATATATTATGATTAAACCTTTAACATTAATATTAAACTAATTATCTTACTATTTATAGTATTGAATTATCTATTTCTTAAATATTCAAATGACTTCTTATATACTATTCAGATTAGTTATTACCTGTTATATTCTATGTTCTATTAGCTATTTAGCTTATTCTATAAGGAGGTGTTTATTATTTCTCTCTTTGAATGTCTCTATAATTTCTTCTATTTCTTATTCTATAAAGTTACTTTTTAATTTAGTAAGAATAGTTGAATCATAAACATGCTTCTACTATTTTACTTATAGTTTGAGTAGCGTATGAAGTTATATATAGTATTAAAGTAGCTAAAAATATAGTAATAGGTAATTGAATAGTTGACTTATTTATTTAAATTAATAAGAGTAAAAAGGTTATTATATATTTATAATTTATCATACGTAGTATATATATATATATATATATGAATAGTATATCTTTGATAAAGATATTATGAATAAAGGAAATTGATTAAATGCTATTTATATAATTAATTAATTATAATATTTACTAAGTATAGAATAATACTAATTAGTAGTATTTTTCTACTTTTTGAACTATCTACTACTATTTAACTATAGATTAGTAAAAGATAATCAAAACAAATAATATCATGATATTTCTTACGGAAACCTCTAGAAGTTCATATAGTAAAAAGAGATACTTTAAACTTATTAAAACTATATGCGTAGTACCTTAAGGTGTGAGGGCGAGAACTAAAGTAATTGTAGTATAATCAGTAAGATGTAATAAAAGAAGGTTTCTATAGTATTAAGGTAAGAGGGTAAGCCTCTAGAATATATCATATTTAGGCTGATATGTAATATAAGTATTTATAGTATATAATACATATAGCTATAGGCTTACTTCTTAATACTGTCCCTCAGATTACGCATATAGCTAGTTGAATATATAAAATTAGCCTGAAGTTTTTAAAATATTAGTTTTTAGTTGAAAGTTCTAAATTTGAGGAGTTTCTAAAAGTAGAATGCTCTTGGAATCAATAGTATTAATACCTTTGATAAATACTAATTAATTTAATTATTAGCGATTCTTCTAGAAGCAATTTTTAACATAGATTATGTATTATATTTAGTAGTCTGGTGAAACTCTTATATTCAATAGTATTTAGGGTTTTAATAAAGCTATTAGTAGCTATATTAATACTTTTAATTGAATATAGAATAATCATATTAGTATTATTAACCTTTAAAATAACTTATTTATATTAAATATTGAAATTCAATATGAATACTATTTGGAAAGTTTATAATGTTTATTAGAATGTTGGTATTATTTGTAAAGAAAGTTATAAATATAGCAATTCATCAATCTAATAGCTATTTAACATATTATTTAATCTACTTAAGAGATATATTAATAGGTATAAGGTTAAAGAATTCTACTTCTATAGAACTTGGAGTAATAATTATTTATTCTTTAGACTTCTAAGTAATAAGTAATGTGATAAAATAAATATTCTAATAATTAAGAGATATATAGGGTAATCTATTATAAATAAAAGTAATATCTATTATAATATGGAAACTTAAATTTATAATAAGACTTATTCCTTTTAGTATGATATTATAATTAGTAGTATTAATAAGATAACAAAATAGATATTTAAAAGTATATTAATAAATAAGAGAAATATTAGTATTTATCTAATATAGTTTACCTATAATAAAAGTAATATCTAGTTGAATATTAGTAGCTAATGAGTTAAAATAGCTAATTTATTCCATATAAAACTAGTGAGATTAATTATTATATTTATTCTTTAACTATATAATTAAGAAATCTTTATTAGTAAGTCGAAGGATTTAAATAATATGAATTTTATAATAATTAAAATAGTATAGAATAGAGTTAATATATTTGTATTAAGATAAAAAGATCTTTATAGTATTATAATAGATTTGAAATCTTAAATTTAAATAGTAATATAAGGATTTTGCAAAGAATATATAGTTTTAAGTATTCCATAAATCTTCTTTATAATCTTAAGTATAGGGGTAGCTATAGTATTATTATTATATTATATAAAGGTATAGATATTAAGCCTCCCATTAATAAACAGGTAAATTTCCTCTTTGATAGGTATAAAGCTCTTTCTCTTTATTTTAAATATAATAAGATAGAATTATTAAAAGGAACTTTTATAGACATTATATAGCATTTTATAGAATAATGGGATTCTACTATATTATTAGATTATTCTATAAGTTAATGAATATAGATTTAAATATTTTCAAGTATTTGAATAGTAAAGAAAATATTATTGAAATTATATATCTTATTAAAGAAATAGTAATATATAATAGTAATAAAGAAGAAATATATAGTAGTAGTAATTATTATAATACTATAGACTTCTTAAGATGATTACTCACCCTTTAAGTAGTTATTATAAATAATGTATTAAACTTCAAGTTTTATAATATTATTTGAAGTATTAGTCTCAATAGTAAAAGTCTATATACCCAGAAGTATTTTGATATTTAAAGGCTTATTAATAACATATGAACTCTCTTTAGTAACTATTTGATTAATTAATATTATATATAGAGTTCTAATAAGAGAGTAAAAGAAGATTCCTGTTTACTTTTTTAATAGTATAAGGGATTATTAGTTATGCTATACCATTAGGTATATAGTTTGTTAGAGTTCTAGCTATTTAGCTATTACTCTATTAATCCTAATAACCCATTTTAGGTATTTAAAGGCTTGAGTATTCTCTTTTACTCTTATAACCCTATTTTTTCTATTTATTGTAGAAAATCAATTATTAGAGTTAAGGTTATACTACCTCAATTATTTATACTCTAAATTGATCAAACTATAATATTAGAATATTTAGTAAATAGACTACTTAGTAGCCTAAGTATAACGGAGCTGAAAGCTCTATATAATATAAGGTTAACCTTTCTAAAAATAAATTCTATTTAGATATTAATACTATGAAGTTTCCTACTTCCTATAGAACTAGAACTTCCTATTATTATTACTATTTATATCAATATTAGTACTATTTTTAGATATTATTCTGAATGACCTATTCTTTAATAATTAAGAGTTATTAATTCCCCTTAATTTTTTACTAATTACTTATTACTAATTAAATAGGTTATAAGCCTAGCTTTATATTAACTTCTCTTTTTATATTATATCTCTATCTATACTTATTATCAATATCGATATCTATATCTTTATTAATACCTATTTAGGTTATACTAGAAACTATACTAACTAACCCTAAGCCTCTCTATACCTATCTATCTATATAAAACCTCTCTTAACTACCTCTATAAAGCTCTATAGCCTATTCTTTTTATACCTATTTCAACTAACTAATTAATTCCTCTTATTAATTAATCGGTTTAATATTAGACGAATCTATAAGGAAATTATACTAATTGGGATAATAGGCTTACTACTAAGCTAGTAAAAGAAACTGTCGGTTACGCTATACTATAAGGTATATAGTAACTATACGCATTACTATATATATAGCAACATACTTTCTACGCCCTACTAGCAACAGGTACTAAGCACCTAGTGCTAGCTATAGCTAATTATATAGTAATTAGTAAGTAATTACTATATTATAGATCTAGAGTTTTATATAGCACTTCATACTATATAATATAGGAATAATAATAATAAATAACTAGAATACTACTTTATACTTATATAGTAAGATTATATATAGTATATATTACCCTCTAGATAAACTAATACTAATTAGTAGTTAATCCTTCTATTATATTACTATACTATAGATTAGTAAGACTTATTATAATAAAAGAAGTAATTATAAAAACCTTATATCTAAAGTTTATATAAGATAAAAGATTATAAGATTTATTATTTAGACACTTTAGACTTTCCTTATTTTAAAACCTCGCTAGGAGTTTCTAAATTATATACTAACTCTTTATAAATAGCTATTATTATAATACTAATAACTATACTTAACTTAGTTTTAAAATCAAGTATTTCTTAATAGTTACTATTAGGAGGCTAATAATTACCTTCAGTTTTTATTTATAAGAATATATTTAGTAAATATAATACCTTTCTTTAAATTATTACTAGAGTTTTAATACTAGAAATTAATAATATCTCTAGCTTTAATCTTTTAAGAAACCTATATAGCTTCTTGAAAACTCTTTTAATACCCCTACTTTTATAATAACATCTAAATTAATATTTATAAATAAGATACCTACTTTAAATACTTTTATACTTATAATAATAATACTTTTAAGTGTCTTTATCTTTATAAAGTTCTACTAATACCTTAATCTAATATTTTTTAGTTAAACCCCCAATCTTAATTATATAAAGATTATAAATAAAGATTCTATAAAAATCTCTATTTATATAGTATATTAAGTAGCTTTCTATATATATATAAGATTTTATAATTTAGAATTCTTTTAGATATTTAAAAGTAACTTTAAGGATTAGCTTCTAATAATATAGCAACTCTCTAGTATCCCTGTATTACGCTATTTTAAAAACTACTTTATAGTATATAGTATTAAAATTAATATAAATAGTAATTAAATCTTTATAATATTACGCCAACTATCTTAATAATAAGAATTTAGCCTATAGACCCATAAGGAATTTTAAGAAATTCTAAAATACTATATTAGCTTTAAGACTAATTTTAAAAAATACTTTAAATAAATTAACAACTTTATACTAGAAGAGTTAGATTTTACTCTACCCTTCTATAATACTTAACCTAAAATTAAATATATAATACTAGTAATACCCTTATAATAAGAAGTTAAAAAGAAATATCTATAGCTAACTTAAGCAGCTTATATACTTATAGCGTAAAATAGGAGACTTCTATTATAATAGTTAACCTTACTAACCCTATATTTAACTATCTCAAAGCCTCCCTAATACTAAAAAGAGTATTATAAATATACCTTACGCCTTATTTCTACTACTTTTTTTAATAATACTTTAGCTAAATATACTATAAACCTTATAAAACTATATACTAATAATATAAAGTATAATAAAAGCCTATATAATATATTTAAAATGGAAATCTATATTTTTTATAATTACTATCTTAAGCTTAATATCTTATATTATATATAGGTTAGTATATTCTTAATTATATTAAAAGATTAGGTTTTTAAATATTACTTTGAGTATTTAAATAACTCTAGTTTTAACTTATAATTCGAATAGATAACTCGCTATATTAAAAACTATTTTGAAAATAATAAATATTAATAGTTATATCTTTCTAATTAGTAAAATACTATATTTTAAAGTATTATAACTAAGAACCCTAAGAAGAATAAAAAGGAAATTCTTAAAGCCTTTATATTTAAATTTATTTATATCTAGAAAGCCTTCCTACTAAATGTCTATATAAATATAATACTCTACTTCTAACTTATAAATATATACTATAATATACTTAAATATTAATTAGTTTTTTTAGCTTTATAGTAACTTCCTAGAATTTCTATAACTAGTTAAAATTAACTATAAGTAATACTATATTATTCTAGAAATTATAATATATTTAAAATAATAGAGATAATAACTAGAAATAAGTTAATAATTAATTTTAAATAAACTATATATATAATTCCCCTTAAGAATACCCTTAAGGCGCTATATTATATAATATTTAATACCCTATTTATATAACTTTATAAAATTTATAACTACTTACTCTAAATAATACTTATCCTCTTCATCTAACTATATATAACTATTTAAATAAGAAGTATTATATATATAGTAAAATAAATTACTAGTCTATAAGGTATATTTTTAAAAAGAAGTATATCTTATTTAATTAATATAAGTTAAATACTAACTTTAAAGTATATTCTATAATAGTATACTAAGTTTTCTTTAAAAAATATAAAAATATTAATAGCCTAGACGACAACCTTAAAAACCCTTCTTAAGATTATAAGCCTAACGATACTATTATATAATACTAAATATATTATAACTTTAAAAATAAAACTACTACTCCTTTTAAATAGTTTTTAATATTATTTTTTAGTAAAAATACTATTACCCTTAATAGAAGTAAAATCATGAGAATCTTCTAAGACTAAGTAATACTTTATACTTTTATTTGAAGTGGTATTTCTAGTAGTAAAATTGATAAAAAAAGCGGTACTACAACTCCTATATCTATATTTATACTTAAAAGTTATTATTTAAATACTATCTTTTAAAGTATTTTACCTAACTTAAATATAACTAACTTCTTAACTACTAAGTACTTCTAATTTACTATATTTAAATAGACTATTAATTCTTCTATAACCCTTATACTTCTATAAAGTAAATTAGTAATAATATATTTTAGTAGAACTTTTCTAATTACTATATTTAGAATAGTTAATATTCCCACACTTCTAAGTATTATTATATTTTATATAGTACTATATAATACTTCTTTCTTATTCTACTTTATAGATATAAATTAACTTAATATTATATTTAATAATATATATTACTAGTTCTACTAAGGTAAAGAAGTTATCTTAATTATTTAAAAATAGGAATATCTATAGCTACTTTTTAGTAAGGAGAGAATAATTATTTCTATATATTTTATAAAAATAGAAATATAGAAATTCTACTACTACTTTAAATACCTAACTATTATATATCTCTATAATATCTTTAATAAGACGAGATATTTAGTTACATATTATACTTTTAAAATACTTAAGAAATACTATTACTAGTATTAAATATATAGTATAACCCTTTTATGCTTTTATTTTACTATTTATAGTAATATTAATTTTAACTTCAAGATTATTATTAATATTATCTATATCGACAGCCACCTTATACTCCACATTATTAATATTATAACGACATTTAATACTACTTAATTCTTACTAAATATCTCTATAAAAACAATATAAGAAGCCTTTAAAGCATACTAAATTAATATATAGTAAAGCTTTCCTAATTTTATTATAATTAATATAGGCATAATATTTTAATCTGAAGACTTCAAATTAAAAATAAAAATAGTAAGATTAATAGTCTATATTATTCTAATTAAGATATATAACAATATTAGTAAGATTAAATAATACTATACGCTCCTCCACCACACATATAAGATCTACTATAATAAAATGCCTACTACTATTTAAAAGGGATTTCTTTAAGTAGTATATAAGGTAATTAATAATACTACTAGGCTTAATAGCCTTATACTTACTCTACTTATTTTTAGAGTATATTCCTACTTTATAGAAGATTTAATTCCTTCTCTAGATATTACTACCTAGGTTTATATTATATATAGAACTACTAAAAAGATCCACTATAAATATACTAAATATACTATTAATACTACTTTAATAATACGCAATAACCTAGATACTTCACATATCACAACCCTTCTACTCTAATTTCTAATATATATATAGTAAGAGAAAAATAGCTAGTAAGACTTATACTACCTCCTTACTATATATAATAAGATGTATATTCTCAAACTCCCTTATAGCTTTTAAGAGTTTTAATCTATAGTTATAAAACTATACTTTAAAAATAGTAACTAAGAGATCTTACTAAGCTATATTAATATAATACTAACGCTTTTAGGGCGTTAATACTTAAAGATACTTATAAGATACTTATAAGAACTAATACTACTATAGTAGAAAACCTAATACTATATAGAGATATATATTCCTATAGTAATACCCTAATTTCATCTATAGCTATTTCTATAAAGCCTTAAAATACTCAGTAAATACCGCAAAATACTATTATTATAAATAATAGTAATATTACTACTATTAATAATAATAATCTTCTCTCTATTTAAATATTTAGCAATCTACTACCTTCGCCTTAAGTATATTAAATCTAGCTAACTTTAAATTATATAACTTATAGGAATAGCTCGCCTTCTTAAAGTTTTAACTAAAAATTCTATTTTATAATATACCTTATAGCTAAAGAATAATCTGATATAATACTAATGCTTAACTTCTATAAAAAAAGTATTATTATAATACTTAGACTACTATTTAAAAAGTCGATTAAAAAAGAAGTTGAGAGTATTATTACTAATAGTATTATTGAAATTGTCTAATATAACTCTATCCTCTACAAAAATTATAAATACTTTAAGTCTCATATTATTAATAAAATTAAAAATAAAAATACTAATAAGGTATATAAGAAGTTAAGACTTATAATCTAAAGCTTTAGAAATAATAGTAAGTTTAAAATATTAATATAATTACTAACAATTGAATAAAATAGCTAGTAGTTAATTTTAGCTATAGCTTTAGCTTTCTTCTAATATATTAATATAATAATATAACTCTATAATATTATATAAGTTTATACTTAAGTTAAAATAGAATTTATAAAACGTATTATAGCTAAACTACTCTTATACTTTAAGGATTAATACCCCCCTAGCTCTATTATAATTATTATTAAACTACTATATAGCCTCACTAAGACTAATACTTATTAATAAGTAACTTATTCTAAATATTATAAGAAGTAATTATAAATAGAGATATTAATATATAACTTATACCTCCTCGTCTTATATTTTGAAAATAATACTTTTAGCCTTATAAGTATATAAACTAATAATACTTTTAGCCTTTTAAATACCGCCTTCTCACATTATAAAAATAAGAAACTCTAAAAAGCCTTATTTAAAGTTAAACCTAAGATAGTCTTCTTAAAAGTAGTATTATTAGTATTTAATAGAAGTATCTTATTACTCAATAGTGATACTTTCTACTTATACTAAAAGTACTAAAGGCAAAAACTTACTTTTATTAATATATATATAATACTTAAAATGCTTAAGAAGGTATATATTAAATAATATATATATAGGATATACCTTATTTTAATATACTAACCCGAAGTATTATTTAACCTCTCCTATATAATATAATAATAATAACTTTTAAGTAACAATACTACTACACTTAATAAATACCTTAAGTAGTAAATTAAATACTTTAACTATAGCCTTAATTTTATACTACTTAATTTCTCTAAAGTATACCTCTATACCTTTATTAACAACTTATTTATTAATAATACTAACCTCTTATTTTAACTAGGATTTATAATAATCTTAAGCTAAGAAATTACTACTAATAATAACTAATCTAACTTCTATAGTAATTTTATATACTATTTTTTAACGAAAAGTAAAAGAATTACTAAGAGTATACTTATTTTAGAGATTTATATTATAGTAATTAGTATAGACTTTACTTATACTATAACTATATTACTTAAGAAAATCCTCTAGTACTAAAAACTCCTTCAGATTCTAACTATTATATATACTAACTTATACTTACTATATAAATACCTTGTGAAACTTAGTACTACTAAAGAAAAATACTTCATAATTAATATTATAGTATTCAAGTAGTTATATAAATACTGCAAATTCTATAAGATATAATAAATTAACAGAGACGATAATATTACTAATACTTTCACAAAAAGCATACCGAACTATATCCTTAAGAGATTTATGAATTTAAACTATATAACTATTTGAATAGAAAGATAGGTAACTTAAGCAGAATAAATAAATAGGTATTTAAATATTATTAAGGCAAAAAAAGTATAGATTACCAAAAGCACTATTTTTCGTATAAATAGATAGACACTAAGATATATAGTAAAAAGAAAAATTACTAGTATTAGTTATACTATACTATAAAGTATATAATAATTATACGTATTACTATATATATAGTAATATACCTTCTACACCTTACTAGTAATAGATACTAGGTACCTAGCGTTAGTTATAGTTAATTATATAGTAATTAGTAAGTAATTACTATGCTGTAGATCTAGAGCCTTATATAGTACCTCGCGCTATATAATATAGGAATAATAATAATAAATAATTAGAACACTACTTTATATTTATATAGTAAGATTATATATAGCATATATTACCCTCCAGATAAACTAATAGAAATAATTAAGTAGTAGAAGCTGAAAATCTCTTATACTTTAGGTCTACTAAGACTTTCTATAAACTAGCTTTTAGGTCTACTAAGACTTTTTATAAACTAGCTCTTAGGTCTACTAAGATTTTTATAAATTAGAATTTTAAGTTATTTCTAATTTTTATAAAAGAATATCTCTTATAAGATTTAAACCCTAGACTACTATAAGTTATAGGAGTATTAATCTATTATTTAACTATTAAGCCATATTGTTATTAATTCTTTAGTTAATAATAGTTTACTAGAGTTACACTCTAAGTATTTTAATTCTTTTTTAGGATTTTAATTAATTCTTTATTAAATAACTATTTTACTTTCTTAAATTATTATTTAAGAATATAGGTAATTCTAAATTATATTGTATCCCTAAGTTAAAAGGGATTTAGAATTATAATATCTAGCCTATCTATATAAAAGTTTTACTTATTAATAAAGATATTTTTTTAGATTTAACTAAGCCTATCTCTAGAAATAATTCTAATAAGTATAATAAAGTTCTTAGTTATATATAGTTAAATGATAAAGATAGTTTTTTAAGAGTTATTAAGAATAATACTAATACTTTTAATATATTTAGTTATTTAAAAAGATTTTATAAGCTAATTAGTTTTTCTAATAAGTTTCTTATTTATAAAGAATTCTTTCATACTACTCTTAATAACTTTAAATCTATAGAAGAATATCTAAATAAGATAAAAGAACTTATTAATAACTTCTTTTATAATAAAGTTAAACTATTTAATTAAATTATTATTATTTATATTCTAAATAGTTTAAATAAAAATTATAAAAGTTTTATTATTTTAATTATTTAGAATCTTAGATCTAATAAGGATTCTTATAAGTTAGATTCTTTATTCTCTGAACTATTAGATAAGTTTAAAAAGAAAATTTAAACTTTTTTAATTAATTTTATAATTAAGAAAAACTTTAAGAATAAAGTTGTTAAGTAGTTTTCTCCTAAGGTTATTAAGAAACTTTAGAAGAAATAGAAAAGTATTTTTTATAATTATTATAAAAAGACTAATTATACTAAGGAAAACTATTTTAGTTTTTATCCTAAAAAGACTTCTATTTAGATAAAATCTAAAGTTAATAAGAGTCCTCCTAAGTTTTCTAAGAAGTAAAAAAATAAAAAAGATAAGAATTTAGAATTAGTTAATATTATTTTAACTTAAGAAAAAATAATCAAAAAGATGTCTAATAATATAACTAAAGATTTTATTTAATTTAATTCTAATACTAAAGAAACTAAAGAAGAAAAAGAAGATAAAGAAGAAAATATTAAGTTTAAAAATATAACTCTAACTTAACTTTCTCTTAAAAAGACTTTTACTAAAAAGACTCTAAGTATTTTAATTTCTAAGAAGATTTAATAAGTTAGGAGTTCTATTAAATAGATTAAAACTATTTCATTCTTTATTAATATTAGAACTACTATTTATATAATTAAGAATTACAATCTTTTAGTTAATAAAACTAAGACTTTTTACCTATTAAGTAGGGAAATACTAAAGAGATTACTTTGATTAGAAAAAGTAATTTAAAAATTATCTTAAATAATATTAAATATCTTTTATATAATATTTATTATATACTACAACTAGGTATTAACTTATTAAATTAGTCTAAATTTAACTTAATAAGAATATTATCTATCTTCTTTAATAAACTTTTACTATATAATATTAAATAAGATAAACTCTTATTTATAAAAATTAAGATTAATAACTTCTATAAGTTTAAAATCCCTATTTAATTAAAGTAAATAGTTCTTTATACTAATATTACTAATATTAATAACTTAAAACTATAATATAATAGAATAAGCTATACTAGTAATATTGTCAAGTTAATTAAGAATATAATAAATAATATTAGTTATAAGTATTTAAAAAGTAATAAACTACCTACTTATAAAGCCTATCTTAAAAATAAGTTTACTAATAAAACTAATAGAGATTTAAATACTTTTAAGAAGTTTGAATATCTTAATTATATTAGTTTAGATTTATATAGACTTATTTTACTAAAGACTTATAATTACTATAAATATTTTATTTTATTTATAGATAAGTATAGTAGATTTATCTAGGGAAAGTTATTAAGAAGTAAAAGTTCTAAAGAAGTTATTTTAACTTTTAAAGAGTTTGTTAATATAACTAATAATAATAATAGTAATAGGAGAATTAAGGAAGTTAATATAAATGGTAGCCTTAAGTTTTCTAATAATAGAATAAAAATCATTTATCTTAATAATAGTATTATTTATAATATGAGACTATTTTATATTTATAAGCCTAATAGTTTAATTGAGAAAACTATAAGAAATATAGTTAATAAAACTAGAATCTTTATCTATAATTCTAGTTTATCTTTATACTTTTAGGGGTTAGGTATTTTAGCTTCTATTTATATTTATAATAAAATACCTTATTTTTCTATTAAATTTAAAACTCTATATAAGTTGAAAAATAAGAAGAAACTTTTTATGAGTAATATAAAAGTATAGGGTAGTATCTATTATTATAAAGTTAAAAATAAGTATTCTAAGAAGCTTAATTTAAAAATAAAAAAGGGTATTATAATTACCTATAGTTATAATACCTATTTAGTTTGGGATTTTTAAGTTTATAATACTATTTAGTCTAGAGATATAAATATTCTTAAAAACTAATTTAATTCTTAATAAAAAGAAGAGTTATTTATTTTTAATAATACTATACCTACTAGGTTTAATTAACTTAGTAAAGAAAATAAGTCTAATTAACTTAATTCTAACAATTTTTCTTAGAATCTAGTTATTATTAAGTCTAATAGAATTTATAATTCTACTAAAAGAACTAATTGTTTTCTTCTTCCTAATAAAATTAATAATAGTAATAGTAACTTAGATCTTTCTCCTAATGAGGAACTAAGTAGCTTTTCTATAATTTATCCTAATAGGGTTATAAATAGTAATAAGAATTTTAATAAAAAGTCTATTATATCTATAGAGATTCCTTCTTTAAATCTAGAAGTTAAAAAAGACTATAAATAGTATTTATATAAAGAAAGTATATTCCTTATAGTTAAAAACTATCTTTTTTTAGTTCTTTATACTAATTATAATTAATATAATTATAATAATAACTTATTTATTAATAAATATAGTAATTTTTATACTGCTGAGTATATATTATTAGTTAATATTTTAGACGAACTAATTACTTTTTTAAAAACTATAAGTTTTCAGTTTAGTAATAACTAGATTTAGGCTATAAATAAAGAGGTTAAGTCTGTTAAGTCTATAGAAGTTTAAACTATTATACTACTACTTAATATTTCTTTCATTAAAAAGAATAATATTAATATATTAGGGGGTAGATAGATTTATAAAATAAAACCTAATAATTAGGATTTTAGTAATCTTATATACAAGGCTAGATGGGTTACTTAAGGTTTCAACTAGTATTTTAGTATTAATTATTTAGAAACTTTTAGTACTACCTGTAGGCTTGAAAGTTATAGATATATATTAATTATATCTGTTTATTATAGCTGGATTTTTACTTAGTATGATATTACTAATATATTTATTTATATAAAAGTAGATAAAAAGATATATGTTAAGTTACCTACTAGCTATATCTATAATAAAGGTTCTAAAAGTTTAATTTATAGTACTAACTATAAGAATTAGCCTTTTATTTATTTATTAAATAAGGCTTTATATAAGTTAAAATAAAACCTTAGGCTTTAGTATTTATACTTTAAATCTATTTTATATAAAATTAGTTTTAAGGTATCTCTTTATAATGAAGGAATATTTATACTTAATATTACTCTTAATAAAAATAAATATTTAGCTATTTTAGTATATTATATTAATAATATACTACTAGGAGCTAATAATTCTACTACTTTAGAATATATCTATAGTAGTCTTAAAAAAGATGTAAAAATCTAAGATCTAGGAGAGCCTAATACCTTTTTAGGTAATAATTTAATTATTAACCATAAGAGTAAAAATATAGAAATAAATTAATTTAAATATACTAATAAAATTCTTACTAAGTTTAATAAAAAGGATATTTATGGTTTTAATATTCTAATAGATAATAAAGCTAAATTCTTTATTAATAAGGATAATACTACTAAAGAAGAGATATTAGAATATTAAAAAGAAGTAGGAGCTTTATTATATTTAGCCTTAAAAACTAAGCTAGATATTACTCTAGCTATTACTACTTATTTTCGATTTTCTTCGAATCTTTCTAAAGAACATTTTATTACTCTCAATAAAATATAAAATTACTTAAAAAAAACCCTAATTACAAGTTAATTTATAACTATAATAATATCAATCCTTTTAATTTATTTAGATTTACAGACTCAGATTAGGCTAGAAATATTAATAATAGAAAATCTACTTCAGCATATATATTTTACCTAGATTTTTATAATATTATAAATTATAACTTAACTAAGTAAAAAATAGTAGTTCTATCTACTTATAAAGTTAAGTATATAGCTCTAGTAGATGCTACTAAAGAAGCTATTTACTTATATAATAATTATAGTTTTATTAATAAAACTTTAGGATTCAAAACTATCAATAAGCTGATTATCTTTATAGATAATTAATTAGCTAGAAAACTTGCTGAAAATACTAAATTCTATAAAAAAGCTAAGCATATTAATATTTATTATCACTATATTAGAGATCTTATTCAAAATAATTAGATTAATCTCTATTATATTAATACAAATAATAATATAGCTGATTTTCTAATAAAGCCTTTAGGCTAAGTTAAATTTAATAATATTATTAAGAGGATTTTATAAAATAATTTTAATATTTAGCCTTCTTATAAAAAAAATAGTCTTAATAATCTATTTTCTAAAGATTAATCTTTTCCTTCACCTTTTACTAATTTAAGGTTTTTCTGATTTTTCCTGATTTCTTTTACTCTATTTTGAAGTTTTTTCCTTCAAACTTTTTCTAGGTTTTAGGTTTTTCAGACTTTAATCTTTTAAAGATTTTTCTCTATTTTTCCTATATAACTTTTAGAGTTTTTACTATTTTTTAAACTATAAAAGATTTATTTATTTTATATACCTTAAGGGGGGATATTAGAATTCTAGCTATTTAGCTATTATTCTATTAATCCTAATAACCTATTTTAAATATTTAAAGACTTAAGTATTCTCTTTTATTCTTATAACCCTATTTTTTCTATTTATTATAGAAAATCAATTATTAGAATCAAAGTTATACTACTTTAATTATTTATACTCTAAATTAATCAAATTATAATATTAGAATATTTGGTAAATAGATTACTTAGTAGCTCAAGTGTAACAGAGCTGAAAGCTCTATATAATATAAGGTTAACCTTTCTAAAAATAAACTCTATTTAGATATTAATACTACGAAATTCCCTACTTCCTATAGAATTAGAACTTCCTATTATTATTACTATTTATATCAATATTAGTACTATTTTCAGACATCATTCTAAATGACCTATTCTTTAATAATTAAGAGTTGTTGATTCCCCTTGACCTTTTACTAATTACCTATTACTAGTTAAACATAGTTATTATACGTATTACTATATATATAGTAGTATGCCTTCTACACCCTATTAGCAATAGATATTAGGCATTTAGTATTAACTTTAGCTATATATATAGCAATTAGTAAGTAATTACTATACTCTAGATCTAAAGCTTTATATAGTACTATATATAATATAGTATTATAATAATAATAATAAATAATTAGAATACTATTTTATATTTATAGAGTAACTTTATATAAAATATGTATTACCCTCTAGATAAATTAATGCTAATTAGTAGTAAATTCTTCTATTACTATTACATTATAAATTAATAAAATATATTATAATAGAAGAAGTAAGTATAAAATCTTATATCTACAGTCTATATAAGATAAAGGATTATAAGATTTATTATTTAGATCCTTTAGATTACTCCTTATTTTAAGATTTTATCAGGAGTTTCTGAATTAAATATTAACTTCTTAAAAAGACTATTATTAAGACTTAATTTAATAGGTCCTTATTATAATTTAAACTGATTTAAGGTATTCTATATAGTACTATTAAGACTTAATTGAATTAGCTTTTAATATTTACTATGTAGAAAGTATTCAGTAAATAAAATAACCTTTTAGAGTACTATTAGACTTCTATAATATTAGGGATTATAGTATCCCTAGCCTCTTGTCCTTAAGAGATTCATATAGTTTTTTGAAAAGTATTTTTCTCCTCCCCTCTTATATAGGCCTAGCTAAAAGTAATAATCCTATTATACTTTATATTACTCTTAACTTTACTAATGATATCTAATATTACTTTTAAAGCAGAAGAGCCTTTTTTAAATATTCCTAATATTACTAAAAGTATAATATTAAAGATAAGTATTAGATTGCTTATAAAACTCCTCTTCTATATAGACATTAACCTTTCTAGGAATATTGAAGAGATTAATTATAATACGTTATTAAAGAACAATTCTTTTAGAGTTTTAATCTTCCCAGCTTATCATATAGCTTTCTATAAATATTCAGAGATGTATAGCTAAGAGGTCTTTTAAACATTCTAAAAGGACTTTAAAGAGTAATTTAAATTGACATAATAATTTAATAATATTATTATAATCTATTATTTTTATAATTACCTTATGTATTATAATATCAAAAGTAATAGAAATAGTAGTTATATTTATAGAGTTTTCTACTAATTTATTAAGCAAGAGAAGTTTAATGTTTAGATTGAGAATAATATTAAAGACTTTAGGAAATAATTCCTTACTTTTTGAGAAAGTTTTAAATACTTCTTAAAACGTTTAAAAATATTATATTTACTAAGTAGTATATTAAGTTATTTCTCTATAACGTTAAACTTAACGCTTATCAAATAAGCCTTATTATTATTTCCTTATAAGTAACTAAAAAGAGGTAGTAATAATATAATTGGTTAGCTCTTATACTTCTAGTATGAGTATTATAATCTTAGCTTTTCTTATTAATCTTATCGGTATATAGTCTTCTTAATATAAGGCCTTCCTATATATAAGAGGCATATTATAAATATAATAACTTATAGTTTCTAATATAACTTAAATACCCTTTATATATTACTTCTACTACTCGTTTTAATAATACTTTAACTAAGTATACTATAGACTTCATGAAACCATATAATGAGAATATAAAATATAGTAGAAGCTTATATAATATATCCTAAATAAAGACTTATATCTTTTATAATTACTACCTCAAGTTTAATATTCTCTACTATACGTAGGTTAGTATACTTTTAATTATATTGAAAAGTTTGACTTTTTAATATCATTTTAAATGTTTAAGTAGTTTTATTGTTAACTTATAGTGTAAATAGATAACGTATTATATTAAAGACTATTTGAAAAATAATAAATAACAATAACTATATCTTTCTAACTACTAAAATACTTATTAGTTTACAACTAGTAAACGTCGTAATTGATCGATTATATAAATAGTAGATAACTAGTTATCTCTATTTATAATATTTATATCTAGATTATAATATATATATATATATATATATACTATATACTATAGGGATAAATCTATATAACAATCCCTCTACTCCTTTTAGCCTAAATAAGTAGGTCGACTACTTAGTTACCTACTATTATAGCTTTAGCTACCTCGGTACTATATTTAACCCGATAATACTACTTTTTAAAATATTATAACTACAAATTCTAAAAAGAATAAAGAAGAAGCCTTTAAAGCTTTTATATTTAAGCTTATATATATCTAGGAAGCCTTCTTACTGAATTTCTATATAGATATAGTATTCTACTTTTAACTTATCAGTATATATTATAATATATTTAAATATTAATTAGCCGTTCTTAGCCTTATAGTAATTTCTTAGAATTTCCATAATTAGTTATAATTAGCTATCGGTAGTATTATATTAATTAAGGAGCTATAATATATTTCAAATAGTAGAAATAATAACTAGAGGTAAGTTAATAATTAGTTTTAAATAAACTCTATATATAATTCCCCTTAAGAATACTTTCAAGGTGTTATATTATAAAATAATTAATATTCTATTTATACTACTTTATGATACTTATATTTATTTATATTACATAGAATTTATCTTTCTTGTACCTCTAGATATAGCTATTTGAATAAGAAATATTATATATAATAAAATAAATTACTAGTCTATAAGATAGACCTTCAAGGGAAGATATATTTTATTTAATTAATATAAATTAAATACTAACTCTAGAATATATTTCATAATAATACATGAAGTCTTCTTTATAAATACTAATAGCATTTATAATTTAAATAATAACTTCAAAGATTCTTCTATAAGATAATAAGTATAATAGTATTATTATCAGATACTGGATACAATATAACTTCAAAGATAAGACTATTATTCCTTCTAAAAGAGTTTTAATATTATTCTTTAATCAAAATAAAATTATTCTTAATAGAAATGAAATTATAAGAACCTTTTAAAATCAAATAGTACTTTATATCCTTATTTGAAGTAATACTTCTAATAGTAGAATTATTCAAAAGAATAGTATTTTAGCCTTTATATGTATATTTATATTTAAAGACTATTATTTGAATATTATCTTTTAAGGTATTTTATCTAACTTAAGCGCCGCCAATTTTTCAACTACTAGGTATTCTTAGTCTACTATATTTAAGTAGATAGTTAATCCCTTTATAACTTCTATACTTCTATAAAGTAAATTAATAATAGTATATTTTAATAACATCTTTCTTATTACTATATTTAGGATAATTAATATGTTTATACTTCTTAGTATTATGATATTCTATATAATATTATATAATACTTCTTCCTTATTCTACCTTATAGATATAAATCATCTTAATATTATATATAATAATATCTATAACTAATTCTCTTATAATAAAAAGGTTATATTAATTATTTAAAAATAGGGGTATTTATAAATACTTCTCAATAAAGAGAGAAGAATGTATTCTTTATATTCTATAGAGATAGAAACATAGAGATTCTATTATTATTTTAGATATTGAGGTATTATATATTTCTGTAATATATTCAATAAGGCAGGATATTTAGTTAAATACAACGTCTTAAAAGTACTTAAAAAGTATTATTACTAGTATTCAATATCTAATATAGCTTTTTTATACATTTATCTTACTATTTATAGTAATATTAATTTTAACTTTAAGATTACTACTAATATTATCTATATCAATAGTCGCCCTATACTCTATATTACTAATATTATAGTGGTATTTAATATTGCTTGATCTTTACTTAATACTTTAGTAAAAGTAATATAGGAGGTCTTTAAAGTATTTTAAATTGATATATATTAAGGTCTTTCTAATTTTAGTATTATTGATACAAGTATAGTATTTCAATCTGAAGACTTCACATTAAAAGTAAAAATAATAAAATTAATAATTTATATTATTCCCATTAAGACATATAGTAATATTAGTAAAACTTAGTAATACTCTATATTCTTCTACTATATATATAAGATTTATTATAATAAGACACCTACTACTCCTTAAAAAGTATTTTTTTCAGTAATATATAAGGTAACTAATAATAATGCTAGACTAGATTATCTTATATTTATTCTACTTATTTTCAGAATATATCTCCGCCTTATAGAAGATTTAACTCTTTTTCTAGATATTATTACTTAAGTCTATATTATATTTAAAGTAATAAAGGAAATCTATTATAAAGATACTAAGTATATTATTCATACTATTTGAATAATATATAACAGTTTTAATACTTCTTAAATTATAACTCTTTTATTCTAATCTTTGATATATATATTTATAATAAGAGAAGAATAACTAGTAAGGCTTATATTACTTCTTTGCTATATATAAGAAGATATATATTTTCAAACTCCCTTATAACTCTTAAGGATTTTAATTTATTATTATAAAACTCTATTCTAAGAATAATTAAGAAATCTTATTAGATAATATTCTTCAGGCACTAATACCTAAAGATATTTATAAGAGATCTATGAGTACTATATTATTATTATAAGAAATCTAATAGTATATAGAAATAAATATTCTTATAGTAATACTTTAGTTTTATCTATAGCTATTTCTATAAAGGTTTAGAATACTAAGTAAATACTATAAGATACTTTTACTATAGAAAGTAATAATTCCCTACCCTTTTAAGTAGTTAATAATATACTATTTTAATTTTAAATATTTTACATCTAACTAACTTTAAATCTTATAACATATAAGGATAATTTACCTTTCCTAGATTTCAACTTAAATTCTATTTTGTAAGATATTTTATAATTAAAGAATAGTTAGATATATTATTAATATTCAACTTCTATAAAAAAGATATCATTATAATATCTAGACTACTATTTAAAGGATTAATTAAAAGAGAAGTAAAGAATATTATTACTTATAGTACTATGAAAGTTATTCAATATAATCCTATCTTCTATAAAGATTATAAGTATTTCAAGTCTTATATTATTAATAAGATTAACGATGAAGATATTAATAAGTTTTATAAGACATTAAGACTTATAATTTAAGACTTGAGAAATAATAGCGAATTCAAAATACTAATATAATCATGAATAATCTAATCAAATAATCAGTAGTTACGTTTAATCAAAACTCTAGCCTTCCTCTAGTATAATAATATAACAATATAGCTTTATAAAATTATATAAGTTTATATTTAAGTTAAAATAGAACTTAAAAGATATATTATTATTAAACTATCTTTATATCTAAAGGAGTAATACTTTCTACATTTTATTATAATTATTACTTAATTAAGATATAGTCTTACTAAGACTAATACTTACTAATAGGTAACTTATTCTAAATACTATAAAGAGTAGTTATAAATAGAGATATTAATATATAATTTAGACTTCCTTATCTCATATCTTAAAAATAATACTTTTAGCCTTATTAGTATATAAATTAATAATACTTTTAGCCTTTTAGATATTACCTTCTTATGCCATAAAGATAAAGAGCTTTAAAAAGCCTTATTAAAAATTAAACTTAAAATAGTTCTCTTAAAAGTACTACTACTAGTATTTAATAGAGATATTTTATTACTAAATAGTAATACTTTCTACTTATATTAGAAGTATTAAGAATGAAAGCTAGCCTTTATTAATATATATATTATTGAACGCATTTAAAGAACTATATATTAAATAATATATATATAAGATATATCTTACCTTAATATACGAATTAGAAGTACTATTTAACCTCTTCTATATAATATAAGATTAATGACTTTCTAATAATAATACTACTATACTTAATAATATCTTAAGTAGTAAATTAAATACCTTAATTATAATTTTAACTTCATACTACTTGACTTCTTTAACGTATATTTCTTTATTTGTATTAATAACTAATTTACTAATAATACTAACTTCTTTATTAGTTTACAACTAGTAAACGTCGTAATCGACTAATTATATGAATAATATATAACTAGTTGTCTCTATTCGTAATATTTATATCTAGGTTATAGTATATATATATACGCTATATACTATAGGGATAAATCTATATAATAATCCTTTTTCTCTTATTAGTCTAAATAAGTAAGTTAACTACTTAGTTACCTATTACTATAACTTTAGCTACCCTAGTACTATATTTAACCTAATATTAGTAATACTCTCTTTTATCATTAAAGTATATTAAATACTAAAACTAGTATAAAATACAAAAGTAGTATAAAATATAGAAATAGTATAAAAATACAAAATAAGTATAAAATCGCCTCTAGTTATATAAATCTTTTTAATTATACCAAAAACTATACAAATACTATAAATAGTATTTCTCTGGAAAAATATACCTTTTATTTAATATTATATTAAGTACTTTAAGTTCTTATTATAATATACCTTTTCTTTCTATTACTTTCTTCTTATCTTTTTATATATTTTCTTTTTACTTTCATTTCTTCTTCTTATTATTATTAATAATTCTTATAATCTATCTCTCTATTTATATTATTATTTTACTTACTATTATAAATTTTTCAAAAGCTTACTTATTAGATCTCTTAGTTATACTATCTATAAGGTTATTTTTACTATTAATCTAGTAGATCTTAAGGATTTCCCTTTACTTATATAATTATTAGAATATTATAATATTAATTATAAGATATCTTTCTTTAGTAATATCTAACTTAAGAAAATACGTATAGAAAGAATAAGAATTAATATAAACTACTATTAGTATTATTAGTATTTTTTAGATATTTAGCTATTTACCTAAAGATAGTAGAGATTATATATTTTATATTAATTCGTATAGTTATATTATAAATTTTCAAAATCAATATATTC